>MNCI01026399.1:699931-743376 GCA_015680685.1 Gnetum montanum | reverse complement strand
TATAAAGTGCCCTACTATGCTTACTATAACCAAGTGTGTGAACCCCAAGGGGATAAGTATCGACTAGTTTCAATATTTCCAACATGCAAGGATACTTATCTTTCATTTATTAATCCTTGCTATGCTCAATCAATTAGTTGTGGGGGATATCCTCCATTTCAATGACAAGCTATATTAATAAATATTTTTTATTTTCTTTAATTTTACAACTTTTTGTTTTCCAATTTTTCATTTTTCAACTTTTTGTTTGATCTTTTTATCTTTTTGTGTGTTTGTCTTTTTCCATTTTTGCAAGTAATCTCATCTATGGATAAAACACTCATGTGGATCATTGGTTGAGGTGTGTTCTATGTTATTAAGTCACGAGGGATCAATTATTTGGAACAGTAAGCCCATTACACCCACTCATCCACTCTACAAATAAGAGGTTCTGTTCACAGGTACAGTGGTATTCTTGACATTTTTAAAACTTAAAAATTAATTTTTTGTTCATTATACCCAGAATGAAGAAGGATGGACCAAGAGGGATAATTAGGGTGTGACATCAAGGGGACTTGGAAATTCTCTTTGGTGACGACTGTGGGTGTTATCATGCAACATGGTCGTACTAAGATCCTTGCAAATCTAATGAAAAATGGAAGTAAGAGTAATCAAAAGGGCACTCAAAATCAAATGCTGTTCTAGGGGGTCCCATTGGAAAGACATGCGTCCATGGCTAAAGGTTGGCAGCTTCTATAGATTTAGTAAAGTGAAAGAAGAAAAGAGAGAGAGAGAGAAAAAAAAACAAAGTGCCATAAAACAAAAATCACTCCTCCCTTGTACTAAACACCAAGTGATCGTACGCCTTGTTGTTATGGTGCTCTCATAGTTGTTCATCATGGGATGAAACAATGCGATGTCACTAATTAGAGGAATGGACTTGGTCCTGATCTTGGAACGATGGGTTAATGACACATTAATCATGCTTTACATGCAGGATTCACTGTGCCCTAGGTCAGTCACCTCATGTCCCAATCTCTATGATCCCTTTCTATAATCCACCTCATCTCACTGTTTGTGTAATTGTAGCTCGTGTCCTATGTAGCATAGAATTTTCATCTCATTTCGGTGCTATTTACATGTGTGTGTTTTGTGGAGTTAGTGTGGATTACATTTAACCCTTCTAGTGCCCATGGACACTTTAAGTGTGGTTACACAAGGGCATTTTAGGTTGGAACCTGCTTTGGGAAGGACCCACTTGTGTAATTTTTCGTAATCTTCACTAATTCTCTAGCTCAAACACACAATTTCTTACCCTCAGCTTAATTTTTCAATTGATTTTCTTTCCCTATCATTATTCCTCTAAATTTTAACGTTCCAATGTACCATTACATTCCCTTTTTTCGTAACCGCCAAATTTTTATTGCTAAAGTTCACATCATTATCATTAAGAGTGCCTCTCGAATCAATGAAATTACCCTAGGATATCTTAATACTTGACAATGTCCTCAATTTCCAACATTAATTTCAAGAAAAATCATTAAAAATTCAGTATTTTTCATGTGTCTCACATTAGTAGGGTCGAGATATCGCATACACGATATCGCGTCCCACATGATATCGCTTATGCAATGCATCGTACGCGATATCATGTCCTATTTACCTATAAATAGGTACCCCCGCCGCAACACTTAGCATCATTTTGTCATTCACGTGGAGGAAGTTTTTGAAATTTTTCTCTATGACTTGAGATTGTGTGACCCTTGCTTTTTCACTCATATCTTGCTCACTGGTGCTCCAATTTTAATTCTGTTTTAACCTGCTAGAACCTAGAGTATTCAGTTTAGTCGTGGGGGAGAGACACTTACCGAAAAGTGGCTAACTTTTTTGAAATTTATCATTGCCCAAAGGACATCAATTAGGGTTTTAAAACTAACACTTAGAATAATTGTGCCAAAAATCATATGACCTTAGGTACACTGGGAGATTAAAATGAAAACCACCTAAGTCACAAGACCCATTATTACAATTTTCGAGCATGATCACACATTATAACATAAGATCTTTAATTAAGGCAAGCAGTAAGGTATAACTTGACTTTAAAAACAACCTTACTAATGCTTGATCTGTGTGATTGCAGAATGGCCCCGAAACGTGCACAACCGGAGGGTCCTGTTCAAGGTGGAGCGAAACAATCTCGGAGATGTGGAAGACAAGGCCCTGCCAGACAACATACAGAATAGGAGGTGCAATAATTCAGCATCCATCAAGAAGAACCTCCTACCAGACGGTCCATGCAGGCAGAAGGAGGAGTGCTGTTGCGCCTTAACCAGGACAAAAACTCACATTGCCCCCGAAGTGTGTTTAGGCTATCCATGAGAAGTCCACATTCGCTACGGTGATTGTGGAGCTAAACTTCGAATCTTTTGTAGAGTTCACTCCTGAGGCTGTTAGGGATCACCTTAAGGGATCTCCCTTATGGCCTGTCCTCTCTAAAAGCGGTGCTTGGTAATTAGGTGAAACGTACTAGTTTTAGTACAATAGGGAGCAAGGCACCACGGTTAACATTTGTGGTGTGACAGTTGACTTCTTTGCATAGGAAATTTCGAAAGTGTTAAACTTTTCAAACTCAGGGCCCCAGGTTGCTCGGTTATCCACCCATTCAGACCCCGATGTGCGAAAGGATTGGTTAGAGAAGGCTTATGGAAGGGACAAAGATTTTGGAGAATTGACGACGAAAGAGAGAGTTTATTTCAAAATTGGAACCTATCACCTCTTCCCCACAAAAGGCTTAAAAAGAATATCCACATATGTGGCTAGAGGATGTGCAGTGTTGATGGGAAAGGTTAACGCTAACCTCCCCCATCTATATTTTACGGAGATCCTAAGGCGATTTGAAGAATGGAAGTAAGGGAAGGTGGCACTACCCTTCCCATCTTATCATAAAATGATGCCAATGGGCTGGTATTCAGGGGTACACTAATGACGTCCTCTAAAAAGCCCAGAATGCTTCTTATGCCGAATTACTAAAGGCGCCAGATCCAAGAAAGAGCACTAGAAAAGAGCTGAGACCAAATGAAGATGAAGAACAGATGACTGGACCACCTATAATTCAACTTACAGGACCCAATCAACCTCTGGCCACGGGTCCCAGCCAACAACAAGAAGTAGGGCCTGGCACAGGCCAAGATTAGCTACCACCGCCGCAAGACTACAGACGGTCAGTTGGGGAAGTTGTGATGACGCAAACCTCTTCCGCATCATCGATGATGCCGATCAGCCTACAGTTTCAATGGATCCCACAAGGCGTGAATTATCAATTCAAACAGGAGGAGAGAAAAGCAGATGGTTGCAATAGATCTCAGGAAATGCAGCATCTTTTCAAGTTTAGTTAGAGACTGGTGAAGGGGCCACTATGGTGGTTATGCAACACCAGAATGCCATAAGAGCTACTGAAGTGGTCGCTGATCACATCAAGGAATCCTTTAATGTACCTGTTGTGCCACCAGCAGATCTCTCAAGAGCACGAGATGCTCAAACTCTTGCTGGGACCTCAATGACTCCTGCGAAACATGAGGATGTACTTGATAGATTGCTTCAAATAGGGCAAGAAATGACATCCTTGTTTGACATCCCCCAGGATGTAACAATAATTCAATCAGACCTCATTGCCATAAAGGGGAAGTTAGTCATATCCAAAGTAAGGGCCTAGCATGCTAAAGCTAAAATGCTAAGACTACAAGAGCAGCTCGTGGCCTTATAAGTAGCACAGTGGGATCCTCTACAATTTGTTCCCGCAGACCAGCCAGAAAATTTTAGAACGAAGCAGCTAACAAAATTAATAGCAGAGAATAACAAGGTGGTAGGAGAAAAGGAGACGGCTATTTAGGATGCCTCCGCATCACAGGCGCAAACCCATACACATCTTAAGGCACTCAAGGCCTTAGAAGAAGAAAATAAGCAGTTGGTTGTAGACAATCTTTGGTTGACCATTGTAGAGAAACAAAAGAACGTTCTCGATGAACATTTTCATCAGCTATGAGAACAATTCATTCAGGTCAACTGATATGTAAGCTGTTTAGCCAAAGAGAATCAAACCCTCTCAATGGAGGAGGTACGCGCTATTCAACAAAAATCAACAATAGAGATAAGCGCGTGGCAGAATGAGGCTAAACAACACGAGAAGCTAAAGGAGCACTTCCGTGATCAAGTGGGGATGTACAAACAAATCTTGGAGAAGGAGATCCATATGGCCAAGGCTCAAATTAATGCTATCAGTGCTCAACACACTAATTGGAGGGTGATATTGGACACTTATGCCTTCGTCCACCAAGCGGAAGTTAAAAATCGAGACCTACAGATTCAAGACTTGACAGAATACATGGAGTTGGCAAACCTTAGATATGCCAATCTTGCCATGTTAATAGTAGGATGCTCGAGGTCAGAGCTCGAGCAGCAGGTAGCTTCCACCCATATCAAATATGAAGCAGAATTTGTAGAGTGCAAGAATCTAGTCGAGAAACTAGATGTTGCAAATTCTAAACTTAAGATGGTAAAGGCAAGCTACCAAGGATAGAAAGATGTTGCAAGTGACTTGGCTTGATGGCTAATAGATCTTCATGAATACAATGAAAAAGCTAGAGCCTATGAAGAGGAATGACAGGTGTTCGCAGCATGGTATGTCAAAGGCAACCAGATGTTCTCGCAACTACCTTGTCCGTGGGAAGTGCCGACTCCGTCAAACATTGGAACACTAGCATGGATGACATAAGACCCTCAGACCGAAGAGGAGAAGCTCCAAGCCATACTTCAATGCCATCAAGCTTCAAATCCTGGAGCACATGACAAAGGGAAAGCACCCATGGAGCAGCCACCACCACCAGGAATTACATGAGTTCCCATTTTTTGTAGTTGTAGTATTTTTCTGTGTTGTGTCTTCCCACACTGTGGCATCATTTCATTTCTTTTTCCAATTAGTAATTCCATACCTATCCACTGTGTAATCAATGGAGCTTGTTCTCTTTGTAACTCAAGGACGAGTTTTTATTCAGTCGTGGGGGTATGATGGGATGCGATATTGCATGGGCCGCGATATCGCGTACGCGATCTCGCAGTCCATCGCAATGTCTATAAATAAGAAGCGGCTCTCCCTTGTTAAGGATAGATAGAGTAGAAGTAGTAAAGCTCTGGCAGTTTGATCCCTCCAGAGTTAGATTATTTTTCCAGTGTCTACCCGCAATGTGGTGAATGTAATTGTACGGCATTCTTTATTTGAGTGTGATGTACTTGGACACGCACATGACTGGCAATAAAGATTGAGATTACTTCATCATTGCAGCATTCACTTTGTTTATTTAATTGTTATTTACTGTTTTCTCTCTCACCCTCATCTCCTAGTAACGCGGAATGAGTACGACTTGATTACGAGCATTTAAGTGTGACTACTTGGTATCCCAGTGGTGTACCTAGGATCTGCGCTTGGTAATCCCAGTGGTAATCATGCACGAGGTCCAAGATGTGTATGGATAATCAAGGAACAGTTGCTCATCGCACTTAGGCTAGATTAGATTTTCTTACCTTTTCCTCCTAGCTTAGCTTAGTTAGTATTATTTTCCACTACCTTCAGGAGTAGAGTTAGACTTAGGAACACATCATACACCTCACTCTGGACTAAATGATACGTGACAAATATAATACTAGTCCAGGTGGGAAGATAGCGAACTGCAACCTAAGGATAATTGTCTAGGTGTCACAACTAGTCCATCTGTGGAGTTTGACTGGATCACGCGTGAGAACGCTCATATTCGTATGGTTGAGTGTAGGGGTACCTTGCCACTCATCACTACTAGAAGGCACTAAGACCATAAAAGGCTATTGCACCAGTTCTAACTTGCCACCCACACTAATGGTATTTATGATGTAGCCAGTACCATTCACATTTAGAGGATCATTATACACCCTCATGGATTGGTTTTGGGGCCTAATCGGGTTTACTGTGTTAAGCACTAGTACACCCCTATTTACCATCTTTTATAGATCATCTTGCAAAGCTTGACAAAAGTCTGTGCTATGATCAAACAACTAGTGGTAATGATAGAATTGGTCCAGCCCTAAGTGCTATGGGACTGAAGGCTTATTTGATACTGCTGAGGTGAGATTCTTTAGTAGCTTGCAGTACTTTTCATGCCTTTTGTGGGAATCCTTAAACATTGGCTTATGTTGGATGCACTTAGCTTTCAACAATTGATCTAGTAGCTCTAAGGGTTTTAGTGGCAACAAGGTATTCTTTGAGCAATCCTTGTGCTCAAAGTTGGGCCTTTGGTTGACTTGTGTCATTGCCACTATAGATGTAAGTAGGTTGGTGGCCTTGGCATTAAAGTTGGCAGCTTTGTGAGCTAGGACTTTGGGCTACCTAGTCATCAAACCTCAGTTGGTTGCTTTACCCTGTGTGGCTACCCTATTTGATACATGCTAACTTTTTTAGGCCACATAGGCCAAGTCCTTGGTATCTTGTGCTGCATCTTCTATGCTCTTAGTTTGGACAAAGGTGTATCTTAGAGATTGCAAGCCTAAGTAGTATAGTTTTAACTTGATTAAGTTGTTAACTATGCCCTGAAAGATAGCCAAGAGATGTGCCTCAACTATTGGCTCCCATATTTCATTTAACAAGGCACTCTAGTATTAGATGAATTTTTGTATAGGCTCTAGGTGGCCTTACTTGATTTGCATCAGCTGGTCCAAGGTTGCTTCTAGCTTCAAGTTATACTTGAAGTGCATCATGAACTGGCTTAAGAGGTCTTCCAAAGAGGAAATAGAACCTCTAGGTAGTGGTGGATACTAGTCTAGTGCTTTGCCAGTCAATGACATGATAGATACATGTGTGATGGCATGTAGCCAAGCCTGTAGTAGTAAGCAATCAAACTTGAATGTGACCAAGTGCCCATTGGGGTCTCCTTTATCATTATACTTGGTAAATTGGGGTAGCAAGACCCTGGTTGGCAAAGTTAGGGGTGGGACCATAGGACTTATAAGGTCATTTTGGTATAAGTCCACCACCTTCACGATTTTGGAGGAAGCAGCTTTGAGTTGCCTCACCTCCTTTGTCAAACTATGGATCAACTAGAATGCATAATCTAAGTTTTGAGATGTGCTAGCCAATTGTGTTGGCTATGCTATGTACTATTTTGGTTGTACAACTCAAGGCTAGATTGTTGATTACCAAGCCATGCAATGTAGTTGATATGTTAGATGTGCTATGGGCACAGTGACTAGGGCAAGTCATGCACGTGTGGGTTGGATTGACATCATAGGAAAGATGTAGGGTACCTAAGTCGTTGGGGCCTGGAGACGGGCCCTACATGAACATAGGGCTTAATTGGCATGATTGCTATTGGCAAGGATGGCTAGGCAAGTTGAGATTATGCCATGAAGGACAAGTGGAAAGGGGTTGTTGCATCATAATATGTGTATTATGTCTGGTGGGTTACCACTATAGGTGTAGATCTAAGCCTGACGAATTGGGAAGGTGATGCTAGTGTTATGACCATCTCGGGGAGGATGGGTGAACTAACCTGAGGAGGGGTTGAACTAGGAATTTCTTGTTGGAAGATGATGGGAAAGGGGGACTCATGTTCACAGCAAGCTTTGAACTTGTCCACTTCCTCCTGTAAGGCTTCCTTGTAGTCAGTCCCTACATCATGCTCACCTACTTAAATGAGCTAGGACAACAATCAGTGGTGGGACTCTATGAGTAGGATGATGTTGAATGAGAAAGGGATACACTCTTGTCCATCCCAGTGGATTAGTTTGAAGTTCCATTTTGCCTCCATGTCAAGGTAATCCACAGGTAACCCTACTTGGATCTTTGCACATATAAAGCTTTATTATTCATTGCTGACCACAACATACTTTAGGTCTTGGCTACATAGCCTAAGGAATTGCCTCAATCTTGCCATCACGAGATTCACAGGGTTATCACTCTTGGACTCTTGTTCGATGGTAAAGGTATCAAGTGCATTTGACACCAACGTCGACGATTGCATAAGATTCATGGTCGTAAATCAAGTTGTGAAAGGAAGAGCTGCGAGTTGCTAGTTACAGAGTACTATGGACGACACTGAAACTAACCCTTTTTCAGCTAAAACCACTAACTATGCTCTCCTTGGACTATGCTTTCTATGCTAAGAACTAACTATGCTCTCTACACTAAGAACTAACTACGCTCTCTACACTGAGAGAATGGAGACTTAGGAAAACAATGGAGAGAAGTGTGATTTGGATTGCTACATGGGGTCCTAAGGAGACAGACTATGGGGTCCAATATATACTGATAGATTGATAGACAACTATGATGCAGAGAGCATGCAAGACAACCACAATAGAGTCTGAAAAGTGGTTCAACCCTCCTTCTAGTGCCAAAAACTATAGCGACTAAAATCATTGATGGTTGAAATATTGAGAGGTTCACAGGCATGTAGCCTAACCCCGAGTCCACAGGAGGGCCTGTTACAGATGAAGACGGGTTACCTTCAATGGTCTTGTCGATTGAATAGGGACTTATCGGATATGATCGGGCTGTAACATGGTTAGCCATGATATTGATGCAAAATAGTGCTAAGTGTTTGAGTAGTGTTTGTGGTGTTAATGGTGTCAATGGGGTCTAGCATAGTCAAGTTTTTGGTGAAAATGAGGGTGCAAACATGTGGGGACCACTGCCCAAGCGTAGTTTTAGGCATGGCTATGTGATGAAACAACAAAAAAATGGAAATAAAATGCTAAAAATGCAAAGAAAGAAAGAGAGAAACAAAACACCATCCCAAATGGGGTTGAGCATAGTTAATACCAAAAGGGGTTAGAAGGTACATGGTGTACAATAGGCGTAGTGGATAGCATAGTCATAGTCTCAGGGGTGTCCAACCATGAAGACTAGCATTCTATCAAGGTGTTTCCATCTATTGGGTTGGCCACTGTGGTGTATTATTAACTACAGTGGTCTATAACTTTGCTGATATATCTTTGGTTCTCTTCCAAGTGCTACTTAATTTTTCTCTAGTTTGCTAATCCTTAAATTTGCCAACGCTTCAATTTTTCCAACCTTGAAATATTTACCTGCTCAAAATTTGCCAACCTCAAAATTTGCCAACCATGAAAACATCGAGGATGGGGATCTTTATAGGGCTAGGTTTAGCATGAAATGTAGGGTGAGTGCCATGTGGCAAAGGCAATGGTTGGGACTATGCTATCACCTAACTACGCTTTCCACTGAGGCTAGCAGTGTTATGCTCTGCTATACTTTGCTAGACTCTACGAGACTATGAGACTATGACTACGTTGCCAACTACATGCGTGTGTGCCGAGAGAACTGCAAGGTAAGTAAAAAATGCAATTTCGGAGACTACACTCTAGGACTATCCTTTCCACTATCTTACATGGGGTAGATCATAGTTACAATTTTAAGGATAAAAGGAAATAAAAAATAGATGCATTTTGCTAACTACGCTTGCTGGAGATGAGTTGGAGTTGAGTTGAGTGGTGTTGTCATGTTGTGGAGGCCATTGGAGGCTATTCTGGTTGACTATGCTTGACTATGCTCTGGACTGGGGGAGAGTGTAGTCCCACACTTAGAAAAAATTTTGCACAAAAAGTGGCTATGTGATGACTATGCAATTCACTAGAGGCTGACTATGCTCCCAACTAGGATCGAGCATAGTCTCAACACTTATCAAAAGTTGGAAAAATTGGCTTCTAGTTGACTATGCTTGACTACACTCTGGAGTAGTGGAGAGTGTAGTTTCAACACTTAGAAAAATCTGCAAAAACTAGGCCTTCATGTTGACTACACTTGACTATGCTTAACTGTGCTCTAGGGTAGTGGAGAGCATAGTATCAACACTTAGAATATTTTGTAGCAGTTGGCTTGACACTTGGAAAAATTTGCCAAACTGGCCTTTGTGTTGACTACACTCTACATGAGACTAACTACGCTCTAGGGCAATGGAGGGTGTAGTCTCAACACTTAGAAAATTTTGCGCTCGGGATGCCAAAGTCCAAATTTGATGGTGTTTCAATTAGCTCCTTTGCTATTGTGGTGTAGTTAAGTTGTGCCTTGGTAATGCTTTGACTAGTGCAATGTATATAATAGGTTCTTTTCTACTCATCTAGTTGAGTCAATATTGCTCCTAGTACATAGTTTGAAGCATCTATCATAAGGTGGAAAGACTTTGACTAATCTAGAGCTCAAAGGATTGGTGTCTTAATTAATGTCTATTTTAAGGTCCTAAATGCTTTCTCACATTACTCTATCCATAGAAATGATGCATCTTTCTTAGTTCCACCAGTGATTTCACAATCTTTATAAAATTTTCAATGTATCTTCTATAGTATCTTGTATGACTAAGAAATGATCTGACATCTTTAATAGTTTATGGCCCCTAAGTGATTGTGTGGATGACTCTAATATTTTCTGAATCTAACTCTATTCCCTTGTGAGATACTTTGTATCCTAGAACGATACCATAGTGAACCATTAAATGGCTTTTCTGCCAATTATGCTTTAGATTGGTTTCTAAACATCTTTTCAGTACTTGATCTAAATGGTCCATGGCTTATTTAAAATCTCTCCCATATATGGAGAAGTTATCCATAAAGACATCAACTCCATTGCCAATTTTCTTTTGAAAGATGCTAAGCACAAGTCTCTAAAATATATTTTGTGCATTACACATGCCAAAGGACATCTACTTATATCAAAATGTTCCCCATGGATTGGTGAACATGGTCTTTTCCTGGTTTTCTTATGTAATGTAGATTTGATTGTATCCACTATAGTCATCTAGAAAGATGTAATGCTATTGTCTTGCTATGGTATCCAGAACTTGGTCAACAAATAGAAGAGGAAAATAGTCCTTAAGTATCATCATGTTTAACAATTTGAAATCAATACAAACCCTTCACTTTCCACCTTTCTTTGGTACAATGACTAATGAGCGAATCCATTCACTATCTACTATTGGGTTGATGAATCCTCCTTTCAACAGTTTTTCTAGCTCTTACTTACTAACTTCCTTAAGCTTTGGGTTCAACCTTCTTTGAGGTTGGCGGCATGGTTTGACAACTAGATCTATATAGATTCAATGTTGGTAGATGCAGGGATCAATTCTAGTAATCTCGTAATAAGACCATGCAGATGTAGTTGGTCATTTATTTATCATTTCCAATAATTTTCTCTTTTGTTTTTGTCAAGTGTAGCATTGATAATTGCTTATTTCTTATTATTTAGAAAGGCATATTCAAGTGTATTCGATAGGGCATTCAATTCTAAGGGTTCTAGTTCATTTGTCTTTTGTATCTCTAATATTTCTCATTCAATATCTTTCTCTTGATGTGATTCAATATGAGAGGGTTATTTTTTCAACTATTCTAACTTGTTAATTTCTTTCATATAGGTACTTGTGATTTTATTTGTTGGTTCCATGCACATATTGGATTTGGTTTTCTCTTCAGTTATCAACCACTAGATATCTTCTTATTGAGTGGCAACTACATATAGGCATTTTGGTATACACGTCTTTTATACATCCATTGCATGTTGTGATGGCATTATCTTTGATGGCTAAAATTTCCTAAACACAATTGTACTCATTATTGTTGTATGCAATACATGAAACTCTATGACTTTAAATGATTCCAGTTTCATCTTCCTTGGACATTTCTAAGGACAAATCTCCAATCCCAAGCTTAACATCTATAGTGCTAGGTCATACTCTTCTCAAAATTATGGGGAATTCCCCTTTTTCCTTTCCCACATGGATGTCTTAAAAGTTACCAGGATAGGACTAGCCACTAATGGTAGCAATCTTCTATCTAAGTCAAACAGTAATGAACTGGTCTACAAGCTCTAATTGAATGTTGCTCTTCTTAAGTAGGGATAGGTTCTAGGAATTATACATGTCTTGTGAAATTAGGTTTACTCCTTACCTATAATATAAGAGAGCTTTGCATGGTTCATGTCCTACTATTTGAAGGTAAACTAAGGGACTTCTAGGATTTGTTCTCTTCGTAGAAGATTCTCCTACTTTAATCTAGTATGTAATTATCTATGTGAGCATGACAGTTGATGAGTGGTAAGGTACCTCTACACTCAACCATACGAATACGAGTGTTACATGCACGATCTGGTCGAACTCCAAGGACTAAGTGCTTACGCACCTTATGGAATACTTAAGGTTAATCAATCATTGTCTTCCCAGACTTACTTGTATTGTCATGGTTGTATGGTTAAGTAAGTTTGAGGTATGTGATTTTTATAACTTTTATCTTTTTATCGCCTATGCTAAGAGAGGAAAGGGTGAAGAGACTAAGTAACTAACTTTCACTAACTAAGCTTTAATTGTCCTAGCATCAGTATCCATTCCAACTTACCGTATACACCCTGAACTAGTGCAACGCTACTGGGATTACCAAACGCTATTCGTTACTAGGTTACCAAGCGTAGCACATGTGCTCGAAGCGGTCGTATTGAATGCACTTAACTAGGAGAGTTGAGGGTTGAGAGAGATTAATTATCTAAGAAAGCATTTAAACATTTAACATTAATTAAATCCTAATTAGCTTAGTCCATGCACCGCAAGGTTTATCAGAAAGTTCATCTTTATTTCCATACACAAATGTGTGCTCAGGTACAATTTGCTCGAATAAAGATCCATTCACTTTAAGACTCCTACTACGGGCACATGGAAATTATTCTATCTCTAGAATGGCAAAACTACTAGAGTGTCACTAAGGGTCTAGATCTAGATGGAGAAACAAGGGAAGGCCACCTTTTATTTATAGACAAGGCGACGGGCTGCGATATCGCGTACGCGATATCCCAGGGAATGACTCGATATCGCGCCCTATGCGATATCGCGTCCCATCATACCCCCATGACTGAATAAAAACTTGTCCTTGAGTTCCTTACAAAATATTGGGAAGGTATGGGATTATTAACTTGAATGGAACTAATGGTGAATGGGATGACATGTGAACGGATCATCATTACAATACATGGCAAAATCTAGTGTTCATGACAACAAGAGTGAACACTATACATAATTGACATCCAGCCTTATTTGGCAGCTAATAGAGAAGAGAGAAGAGAGAGAGAAAAGAAGAAGTCTGCTACTGCCAACGCCAATATTGCACCTTTCGTTGTCCATCCATAAGCGTGCCATCAATCTCGTTCCTTGCATAACTGCTTCAGCACCAGTCCATTCTAAGTGTTCCCTCCAGATCCAATCTATTGTTGTATGATTGCCATATGCACACACAACACAATTCTTATATTAGCAAGGGTAAATGAATCATAATGCAATTGATACCTTACTTCAGTGTAAGGTCCATTGGCTGAGTTGTGATATGGCTTATATGAATCTAGAGATATAATACTTGTGACTACCCAAGGTGTAGGGGTTAGGAGAAAATCGAAAAAATTGGACTAGGACCCCCATGACTAAGAGTGAACCTCCGATAGTGATAGAATAGAAAAATATAAGGAATATGAAAGATGCAGAAAAAGAAACAACGGCCACACCAATAAAATGGATGTTAAAGATGGAAATGAACAAAATAAATGCTGATTGTGGAAATGTTTAAGGGAAAGAAATTAACGGATGCACCAAATAGCAATGCCAGTGGGTCCTCCCCAAAGTAGGCTCATGCCCTTAATGCCCTGACAATCCCACATTCAAAGAGTCCATAGGCTCTAGAAATTTCATTTGGAAGCAAGAGTTAAAGTCTTAACCACAAGAGTTTACCGAAAAGAAAACAATGCATCAACCAAAATATAGACTACTGATACAACCGGAAATGAGGTGAATAATGGAGAGAAAGATGGAGAGAAGATAATGGAATGGAATCCCAAGAACAAGGTGGTGTACATCCCCTTATGTATTAATGGTTAATGTGACTTAGTAGATCTCATTCCAAATCTAGTCTCAAACAATCCACATCCAATGACTTCACAAACATTTGGCCAATCTATCCACTTGAAGCAACAAGAATGTCTTTGCCAAAGAGCCACCACCATTCCGACGAAACGAAAGAGGAGAAAGTAGGAAGTGAGAAAGTCCTTAGTTAGAGGAAACATGTTTATCTTAGTTCCATAACCGGTGCTTGTAGCCCAAATGATTATTTCTTCTAAGGGGTGTGCTTTGAATTCTCATTGTTTTTTTTTTATGTTTATACGTGAGAACCACACCATGCAAAGACTTTGTTATTTTTATTTGCTCAGCTTCCTAATAATGTGGCAACATCAGAATAGTAAGAAAAACTCAAGAAGAAAACATCCAAGCACCCAAGAGAATAGCCAACACAAGTGCATCAAATCCCCTTGAAGTCACACCCTTTTCAATCCTTGAGTTCTTCTTTAGTTTCAGAAATACCTAGTCACCAATTTGTTGATAGTTCTTATTATTGGGAAAGGGACTGTACAGTTCCAACCTAAGAGAGACCATAGAAATTTATGGATACATGGGTGATGTGGACTCATTGCCTGTTATATCAAAAGAACCATATCTTAGTATCAACATCATAACTTAAAGGTAAAAACCAAACATTAGCAATCAATGGAATACAGTTCATACCATCTTTGGAGCACTTATTAAGTGACGAATCAAACAAAGTAATGAAACACACGAAGAAATGAAAAAGTATAAACGATGTTGTAAAACAAAAAATAAGAAAAGTTAAAGAAATTTGTAAAACAAAAATGTATAAAACAAAAATGTGCAAAACAAAAATGTGTAAAACAATAATTTTAAAATAACTGTGGGCCTCAAATGATCAGCATAGGTGGCCATCTCCCTCATGACTGAATTGAAAGGGAGGGATCTGAAATAAGGAGCGAGGTCATCCTCTCTCAGAGGTATGATGTGCACCAACTATTCTAAGTTCATGGAAGGGTTTGGTTTGTTACACATTGACCAATAATCTCTTATCAGGGTTTTTAGGTTTGTATATGGTCATGGCTCTTGAGGAAAAGGTTGTGTGAATGATGTAAGGTCCTTTCCACAATGTTTGAAATTTCGTGTGTTGGGGCACATGTGTGGGGTTCCAGTAAAAGACCTTATCTCCTGGTTGATACTTAACCTTTTGAATTTTTAAGTCATGACGTTGTTTGTTATGTGCCTTGTGTAACTCATTTGATGACAGGGCAACCAATCGATTTTCATCTAGCACGTTTAGAGTTTCCAATCTTTGTTTTTGTGCTAGATCAAGGTCAAGGTGGAGGTCACATGCCGTGGATAGTGTACGAAGCTTGGTTTGAATTGGAAGCTTTGGGAGTTTTCCATACACTAACTCATAGGGAGAGTAGCCTGTAGGGAGTTTCCAAGTGGAGCGGTATGCCTAGAGAGCATCGTTCAATTTAGTGCTCCAATCTCGCCTATATTTGCTAATTGTCCTTGTTAATAGTCTGGTAATCTCCCGATTAGTGACCTTGGCTTGGCCATTAGCTTGGGGGTGATAAGGTGTAGTTAATTTATGCTCGACCCCTAGGCGTTGCATCAATTTTTGAAAGGTGGCACCTGTGAAATGCGTTCCATTATCCAAGATAAGTGCACGCGGCACACCAAACCTATTTACAACTTGTTGTTGTACAAATCGTGCAGTTGTAGATGATGTGCAGTCTGTTACAGAAGCTGCTTCAACCCATTTTGTTAGATAGTCAACAGTGATAATGATATAAGCTTTTCCATTGGACATTGGTATAATGGGCCCCATAAAGTCTATTCCCAAAATGTCGAAGGGTTACAAAGGTTGAATCCATTGTTGTGGACCCTCCATTCTAGCAGTCATTCCACCATCACATTGATAGCGCTCACAGGATTGGACAAAATGATGGGCATCTTGAAATAGTGTTGGCTAGTAATATCCTACAAGCAGGATCTTAATAGTCGTTCATCTCCCTGCATATTGACCCCCACAAGGGCCCTCATGAGCATCCTAGAGAACTCTTAGTTGGTCCACATCGGGCACACACCATCGAACCAAGCTATCAGGACAGACTTTGTAAAGTTGTCCTTTGATCTCCATGAAGTACTTGGTTCTATGAAGAAACTGTTGTTTCTTCCTAAAGTTCAACCCCTGTGGTGTTTGTTGCGAAAGGAGATAGGTGAGAATGCTATTGTACCAATTTGTTCCCATGGGTTGGTTATTCACTACACAGGCAAAGAGTCTCTCGTCAGGAAAATGATCAGATATGGCGTATTCATCCTCTTTGTTGTCCCAGTGCAACCAAGATAAATGATCTGCAACTACATTCTCGGTGCCCTTTCGATCTATCATCGTTAGATCAAACTCCTGTAGGATTACCAGCCAATGTATGATACGAGGACTAACCGTTGGCTTATTCATGAGGAACCTAACTACACTATGATCCATATGAATGTACACTTTGTAGCCTAACACATAGTGCATAAATTTGTCTAGTGAAAACACTACAGCCATTAATTCTTTATCTGTAGTTGTATAGTTTAGTTGTGCACCGACGATGCTCTTACTTGCACAGTGAATGTAATAAGGGCATTTTTGTTCATCTAATTATGTCAGTACGACTCCTAAGGCATAATTGGATGCATCAATCATTATATGGAATGGCCTGGACTAGTCAGGGACTTGTAGAATGGGAGTTTCTACAAGCCTTTGTTTCAAAGTTTGGAATGCTCGTTCACATTCCCTGGTCCATTTAAATGGTGCATCCTTTGTCGTCAGTTCTACCAACGGTTTAGCAATCTTGGAGAAGTTCTCAATGAATCTTCGATAGTAGCCAGTGTGTCCAAGGAATGATCGAATGTCTTTCACAGTTTTCGGTTGTCGGGTGATTCCTTGGATGACCCTAACTTTCTCTGGGTCCACCTCTATTCCTGAATGTGAAATTTTATGCCCAAGTACTATGCCTTGTTGGACCATCAAATGGCTTTTCTACCAGTTGAGCCTTAAGTTGGTTTCTACACATCATTTTAGCACTTGCTCTAGTCGGTCCAGGGCTTGATCAAAGCTTATCCCATAAGTGGAGAAGTCATCCATGAAGACTTCTACTCCGTTTCCTATCTGCTATTGAAATATTCTCAAAACTAAATGTTGAAACATGGCAGGGGCATTACAGAAGCCAAATGGCATTTTCTTATATGCGAACGTTCCCCAAGGACTAGTGAATGTTTTTTTGGCTTGATCTTTTGGTGCTATTCATATTTGATTATATCCACTATACCCATCCAGAAAACTATAATAGCGATGCCCTGTTATAGTGTCTAAGACTTGGTCAACGAATGGCAACGGGAAATGATCCTTGAATGTTGTCATGTTTAGCAGCCTAAAATCTATACACACTCCATTTACCTCCCTTATTAGGCATAATTACTAGAGAACTAACCCATTCACTATCAGTAATGGGATATATGAACCCAGCCTTAAGAAGCTATTCTATCTCTTCTTTTACTATTTGTTTCAATTTTGGGTTCAATCACCTTTGTGGTTATTTTCGAGGTTTCATGGAGGGGTCCGTGTAAATCCTATGCTGGCATATCCTAGGATCTATGTCGATTAACTCAGGATATGACCAAGCAAAGGCTTTTGACCACTTGTTTATCACATTCAACAATCTTTCTTTTTGGTTGGGAACAAGTTTTGCGTTGATGATTACCGGTTTTCCATTTTCAAGGGTCATATACTCCAGACTAGTGGGCAATGGTTTTAGATCAAGGGGCTCTTATTTAAATCTCTCAGGAATTTCCAACTTCTCCTAGTTGATGTTTTCGAGCTAAGGTTTGGAAGTTGGCAACGGACTTGGTCAAGTGTGTCTGTGCTTGCAATGTAAGCACTAGTTATTCCCTTAGTTAATTCCATGCATGTTATCGAATTACTCTCTTGATCAGCCATCAACCACAAGGTGTCCTCTTGTTGTGTGGCTGCAGCATACAGGCACCTTTGTAAATTAATTTCTTGTGCACATTGATCACATGCAGGCAATGCTAAACTTCGCATAACCCATGATTTCTGCACGCAATGGCACCCTGTGTCACTGTATGTGATGCATGGAATTTTTTTCTTCTCAATCTTTCCAAAAGGGTTCTTCTTGGATATTTCCAGGGAAAGATCACGGATCTCTAGGCATGCATCTATAGTGCTTAGCCATGCTCTTCCCATTATTATTGGGAAGTCCCCCTTACCGTTGTTTACTTGTATCACTGGGAAATCAGTTGGATATGACCAACCACTCATAGTGGTAACGATGTCCTCCACCAGTCCCAAAGGGATAATGATGGACTGGTCAACCAGCTCTAGTCAAATATTACTCTTCCTTAGTGGAGGCAGGTTCCAGGCTTTGTACATATTTTGTGATATTAAGTTGACTCTGGAACCTGAGTCCAGAAGAGCTTTACATGGTTCATTCCTAGCAACTTAGAGGTAGATTAGAGGACTTCCAGGATGAGAGAATTTCCTGGGAAGGTGGCCCACCTTGATCTAGTCAGTGACGGTATGTGTTAACAAAACTGTGTGTGTTGAACTCTATTTTTGGTTTGAAGGAGGTCCCAAAACTTTATTTGGTATAGAGGTGTTTAAATGTTCAACCGCTTGTGATGGTGAGGGCTTAGTTGTATTTTTGGTTCTAAAGAAGGGTCTTTTTGGCATAAGATTGTTAAAACCAATTGCAGTTTGAGGATTTGAAGCCCTCGTGACATTGGGTTGTTGCGGTTGAGTGGGGAATACCCCTTGCATTGCTGGAGTGGTCGAGCTATCGGTGTAAGAGTTACAGGTGGATTTGGAGGATGGTATGCATGTGGTGTATCTCTCTTAGGAGAAGGAGTCTTATAATACTCTCGAGCTTGGTAGCGATGTTGTGGGGTCACGTGACCAACAGAGTCACTTGGAGAGATTGGCTGCTGCACGTAATAGCCATATGGGTCCAGTTTCTAGTAAGGGTATTGTTGCCTTGATGGAGGCATCCCCCATGACTATGGGTATTGCCACTGCTGGTGTTGTTCCATAGGTTGTGACAGAGTTCCACTTGGATAATACGTTAACAGTTGGTGGAATTGCCTTGGGTTACCTTGAGGATAAGGTAACCGATGGGGTGCTTGTCATTTGTTAAGTCTTGGGTTGAGTGCATACACCCCAGACTCTTGTAGATGTGAGATTATTGGGCAACATCCCTTAGGATGGTCATATTGGCAGATCTCACATCCATCGTCATTGTTTGTGTCTGAATCCACAACCTCTTTAGTGATAGCTATTTTACCCTTACCTTTGTTACGTGCATGGTCCAAATCCCTCTTCTTTTTCTTATCATGGTCACTACTTCGCTCCTTAGACTCCTCTATGATTTTTAAAACAATTTCAAATCTACTATCTAAGGAGTCCCACATTTGATCTACCTTAGCCAACACTTCTGTTGTTAATTTCTAAAGTGGTAAGGTTTTCCTACTCACCAACTCTTCGAGTGGTGACTCATCCTCCTCCCCACAGAATCTTACTCCCCTCTTTCAGAGGGAAGGATCGTAGTTATATTCTTTTGTGCTTTCTCTCTTACATAGCTCTCCTTCTTCCTTAGCTACTTACTCCAACAATCTATAAATCTCATGGGATCTAAGTTCAAATAATCTCCCTTGGGCATACGTCCCAAGGGTTCTCCTGGTTTCATGTCTTGGCCCATCTACGAGATGGCGTAGTTGATCCCGTTGTGCATAACCATGGCCCGGGCAACGATGTAGTAATGCATAATATCGGTCCATTGTAGCATCCAAGGATTCATGAGTTCCCTGCTTCCATCCTTGGATCTATTTTTGTAAGTTGGACACTTGGGAGTACGTCTGATATTTATCATTAAACAGTTCTAGCATCGTACTCCACCTCCTAATGGTTTTTGGTTCTAAGGACCGATACCAACTTTCTGCTTCTTTTATGAGTGTCCTTGGGAAAAACTTTAATTTTTTTCACTCATTTTCAATGTTCTGCAAGGCGCAGACATCATGAAATGCCTGTAAGTGAATCTTCAGAATAGAGTTGTATCCCCCCTCAAATCATGGGATATTATTCATGTCTAGTCTCTTGATACGGCTATCTTTTTGGTGCCTTGTAGGTATTCTAATGGCCTCCGTAATGTCTAACATGCTCCAGGTTGCTAGTAGGGGTTCTTCGTTGTCATTTCTCTCATGGCATCTATGATGCCTACATGGTTCCCTACTTTCCCTTCTTCCATGCCTTGATTCCCTAGAGTGCCCTCGTCCTCGCTTTCGACTCTCTCATCAAGGGTTCTCATTTTGCTTATCCTTACCCTTATCCTCATGGTTGGGCTCTTTGTGACTGTTTCTAGATCTAGAAGGAGAGGGTGAATGTTGCGATGAAGGGGAAGAGGAAGGAGAACCATCACCATGACAATGTTTCCTACCTTCCCTTCGGTGATCTCGACCCCGATCATGATGATGATCAAAATGCTCACCTTTATCTTGTGTTTGTGTTCCCTCATTGAACACTTGGTGTTCATGGGAATCAAAACCATGGTTGTGAATCATGAAACAAAGGTTCTGATACACCACCTCCTTACTATCGTTAGGAGGGGGAACATCATTTTTTGGAGAACCTATTGAAATAGGTTCACCACCCTTAATTTCTCTTATGACGGGTGAAGCATTATGGGGTCCTTTATCCTTCAACGATGTGTGATAACTCTCTTGCCACAAGTCCCGTTGACATTGCGCTTCCATGGGATGGTAGTCCCTTACATTGTAATCAAGCACAACATACTCAGCATATAATTGTGACATGCCAAATCGTGCAAGGGCACAAAGGAGCATGTTGGGGGTAGCTCTATCTGGAGGCAACACTATGTTACCCTCCAAGTCTCTTCAACGCAGTTGTTCGTCTTGATGAAAGACAAAGGTAAATTCGGGTATATATTCATCATGATGAACATATACCACACTGAATTGTTGAGGAACTAGCGAATTTTGGTTATGTGTGTGGTGTCGCCGACTGTCTCTAGTGTTGGTCCTAGGCGATGAAGTGCTTTTGTGTGGAGAAGAAGACATCTTTGTTTTATTCGGTGTGCTGTTTGTCATTATGTTAATTTTTCTCTTGATTAACCCTAAGGGTTTGTTTTAGCTCCCAACGATGTAAATGATTTCCTATGTTCTACGTAGCACACAAACAACTAAGTCCCTAGCAACGGTGCCAATGATGAGTGGCAAGGTACCCCTACACTCTACCATATGAATATGAGCGTTACATGCACAATCCGGTCGAACTCCAAGGACTAAGTGCTTATGCGCCTTATGGAACACTTAAGGTTAATCAATCGTTGTCTTCCCAAACTTAATTGTATTGTCACAGTTGTATGGTTAAGTAAGTCTAAGGTATATGATTTTTATAACTTTTATCTTTTTATCACCTATGCTAAGAGAGGAAAAGGTGAAGAGACTAAGTAACTAACTTTCACTAACTAAGCTTTAATCGTCCTAGCATCAATATCTGTTCCCACTTACTATACACACCCTGAACCAGTGCAACGCTACTGAGATTACCAAACGCTATTCGTTACTAGTTACCAAGCGTAGCACACATGCTCGAAGCAGTCGTACTGAATGCACTTAACTAGGAGAGTTGAGGGTTGAGAGAGATTAATTATCTAAGAAAGCATTTAAACATTTAACATTAATTAAATCCTAATTAGCTTAGTCCATGCACTACAAGGTTTATCAGAAAGTTCATTTTTATTTTCGTACACAAATGTGTGCTCAGGTACAACTTGCTCGAATAAAGATCCGTTCACTTTGAGACTCCTACTACGGGCACATGGAAATTATTCTATCTCTGGAATGGTAAAACTACCAGAGTTTCACTAAGGTTCTAGATCTAGATGGAGAAACAAGGGAAGGCCGCCTCTTATTTATAGACAAGGCGATGGGCTACGATATCCCGTACCCGATATCGCAGGGAACGACTCGATATCGTGACCTATGCAATATCGCATCCCATCAACAGTGATAACTTTCTCATTTGTAGGTACTAGAAGCATGGTATTCTTTAAAGGAGTGTGTGTGGATGACATATAGTTAGATGAAGTCCCCATCCTTTGAATCTTTTCTAGGCTTATTCTGAAAAAAAGGACATTGCCTGGCTCTTGGTTCATGTGTGAATACATCCTCTTGTGTAGTTAGTACCTTAGTACTACTCTTTTGTTATGGTTGTATTAGTAGTTCTTGTCACATGAATAGTGGTGGTACTGATGGTAAGGAGTTAGGAGTTTAAAGTGAAGGACCAACTACTAGTTGAAGCATGCAAGAATTGGGATCCATTCATGAAGTAGTTGCTCGATGATATTCTAGTGACTAGTAATATAAGGAAGTATGAGCTGAAGTATTCCCTAGAGAGATTGAACATTGAACATAGTATCAATAGGGATTACGTTACCTATATGGATACTATTACCTTGGTGGTAGCGTTACCCACACTTGTGGTTATTTCCACTACTACTAGTGCTATTCTTGCGGTTGAGAATATGCCCCACTTGGATAGTATGGTTGCTGATAGGAATTTCTAAAGTTACCTTGTGGATAAGATAATCTTTTGGACATCTATTTCTTAATAAATTTTGGATTAATTACATATGCCCTGGACTCCTGTAAGTGGGCCATAACAGGGCAACATCCCTTAGGATGTTCATACTGGCATACTCTACATTCTTCATCATCTTTTAAACTAGAGTTTGTTACTTCCTCTACTTTAATAACCTTTCCTTTATTTCTCTATTATTCTCACCCATTATCCCTTCTTTTCTTCTTATCTTTGCTTCAGTTTAGGGCTTGTTCAATCTTCTCTTCTACTATCTTTAATGTTGTGGAAAATTTCTCATCTACAAAATCCTACATTTTCTATACCTTGGTGGCTATGTTATCAATGATTTCTAAGTAGGTAGAGTCTTCCATTAGATTGTATCTTCTAAAGTTTCTTCTTCTTGTGATTCACATATTATTATATCCCTTTTTGTGATGGCAAGATCTTTATTGTATTCTTTAGTTGATTCTCTCTTTCTTAACTCTCCTTCTTCTTTTACCACTTTGTCAATGACTCTCTGAATACAATGAGCTATCATCTTAGATAAATTTCCTTGGGCATATATCCTAAGGATTTCTCTTGTCTTGTTTCAAAACCCATTGATAATGTGTAGTAGTTACTCCTTTTGAAAAAATTCGTGGCCTAGGCATCTATGTAATAGTGAATAGTATCTATTCATCACAACATTAAGGGATTCATGTGTCCCTTCCTTCCATCCTTGAATCTATTTCCTCAAATTAGATACTTTGGAATAGGTTTGATATTTGTCATTGAAGAGCTCTACCAAGGTACTCCATCTTTGAATTGATTCTAATTCTAAGCATTTTACCAACTCTTTGCTTCCTTAATGAGTATTATAGGAAATAACTTGAGTTTCTACCAATCGTTTTCAATGTTTTGTAGGACATAGGCATCATGGAAGGCTTGGAGATGGTGTTGTGGATCTACATTGTATTCACCTTCAAATTTGAAAACATTATTCATGTTTAGTCACTTGATGTGACTATCCCTTACATGCATAGTAAAAATATACATTTCTTCTCTGATATTAATCATCTTGCAAGTGGCCAATAAGGGTTCTTCATAATCTTTAGGTTTATGAACTCTATTATGGTGGTGACTTTTTTTATGCTCATAATGCTCTCTTTCTTCATGTCTAATTCTTTCTCTTCTTCTTTCATGGTCATCTTCTTTTTCATCAAGATGTCTTATGTGATGCTCCTGTCTCTCAAGATCTCTTCATCTCTTCCTATCATGATCCCTTATTCTTCTTTCTCTGTTATCCTAATCTCTAGAGGAGTGTGAGGAGGAAGAAGAAGAATTTGGAGAATAATGTTAACTAGTTCTCCTTCTATGAATCCTTGATTCATCCATTTTTAACTTAGTGAAGCTTCTAGGTCTTGAGTTCCTCCTTAATATAAAGTCTTCCTTATCTCCTTTAGATGTTTCTATAAGAGCTAAATGCAATTTTATTTTTAATGGAATCTTCAATATAGATGACTGGTGTTTGACATTAACATCCATGCATTTGATAGAATTTCCCTATATGAAATATAGCATCGCCTCTTTCCTCTAGGACAATCATTTATGGTACTTTCTTTTCTTTATCAAGCTCATGCCTTGTCTCCATAGTAACATCTATTCTTACCTAGGGTTTTATTCATTTGTATGACATGGTCATGTGCTTTGTAATGTGGTACCCTTCTTGTACATCACCAAGGTTTAACCTAATGAGGGATAAATGCAACATTGATGGTGCATAATGTTCTAAAGGTAAAACAATGTTGCCCTATAAATCTCTCCACCTTGGTTGTTCATCCTAGTGAAAGATAAATATGAAATCAAGATAATATAAATCAATATGAGCATAGAAGATTCTAGTTTGCATGGGTGCACTCTAATCTTCTTCATTTTATTTCATGTCATAACTCTTATTAAATTCATTTGCAAGTGTTGATTTCTCCTTGTTTGTAGAAGCCATATTAGATGCTTAATACCTTAAGTGTGTACCTTGGAAATTTTGTTTGAGTATGAAGGATTTGCTTGATGACTCTTAATATAATGAACTTTGCATAATTAACTTGTTAGTGAACATTGACACATCCCTAGCAACAATGTTAATGATGAGCGATAGGGTATTCCAACACTCAACCATACAAGTTATGAGTGTACATGTGAGACATGATCATAACTTGTGAATGGCCAACGTAAATTCACTAGTAGTTAATATTTAGTTCATGATTGCTATCTTCTCACTTTGAGTTAGTGAAGTGCAAGTTGTATGATTTAACTCTTGGTAAGGCATATGATATATCAATGTTGTTGGCTCAAAATAAGGCTAAGTGTAGACATAGTTAAAATAGAGTAGTATAATCTAAGTCTAAATGTCATGTAAGTAAAGAAACTATTCTAGCCTATAGGCAATAAGTATTCATTCCTAGTTTACCATTCATGTCTTACGCTTATGTAACTGTCACTGGGATTACCAAGTGTTATGCTACTAGGCAAACCAAGTAATAATACTACTAGGATTACCAAATGATTACACATATATGTTTGAAACTAATCGTACTTATACTGCCATATTAATGAATAGTGGAAAAGTAAAGTACTTAGAAATTGTAAATGGCTTAATCAAAGTAAACATATTAAAAAGGTAAAAGTTAAGCTAGGTAAGAAACATGAACTAAGTAAAAATAATGTAAACTAAGTAGAATACTACAATGGTAGAAAAAAATCTCGATTTTTTTTTCTAGCCATGAACTATGTCCAAGAACAATTTACTCAAACAAAGATTCCATACAATTGCTTAACACCACATTGTGAACATTCACTATATTACTAAGTGTAAATTAAGAAAAAAACTACAAGAATTTACCTAAATGTTGAACCAAAGTTATTCATTTGATGCAACAGTGGGTTGGTATTTATTGTGAAGACCAAGACCCACTACGTCATATCTATGATGATGTAAATAGAGCTATGATAGTGTAGATATAATATCGCATCAGATGACTAAAGTGATTTTATTAGTACCTAAGAAGAAATAGGTTCAAGCCTTGAATAGAGACATGGAGAGCATGAAATATGCCTTTCAACTAATGATTGCTTGATTGTATGAGATCAATGCTAAGGTAGATAAGAATGTAGGTCTAAGTCATATTCAAACTCATGGAGGTGATGAGCATTTACATTCAAGGGTGATGAAGAAGTTTCTCAACATAGTAGAGGGAGGACAGATGATGAGAAAGGATATTCTAGCTATGGAAATGTAAGAATTCATTAACCAACAATTCCAATCATTGGAAATCCATTTCCTCATATCAAAGTTCCAAAAGTTTCATTATTGGCATTAATTTCTTATCATGAAAATCTTTATGATGAGGATAAAGTGAGGCTTGCTAGAGTATTCAAAAATGCTACTAGATTCCTATACATGGAATTGAAGACTTCCAATGGTGTTGATGACACCAATTCTTTTGCAAGTTGGCTAAAGATCCTTGATAAGCATTTTGAATTAGAAGAGGTACAAAATCAATTGAGGGTACTGACTATTGAATCTAAATTAGATGGACTTGCTTCTACTTGATGGAAAAAGGAGTCCCAAAGTTATGAAAGAAAAAATGGATAACCTATTAAAGATTAGAATCTGATAAAACGCAAGTTGGGAAGAAAATATAAATAGTCATGGGATAGGCAAGAGATGATCATGACATTAAAATTCCTAAGGTAAGGTGGCAAAGATATTAAGGAGTTTTACATTCAATTTTTTGAACTATTCCATTAAGCTAAGGTAAACTAGAAGGAGTATAAATAGGCTTCAATCTTTCTTGAAGGTCTCAAAATTATGTATCAATAGAAATTATCATTCATGAGCCATAAACTGATGAGGCTTAAGATTTGGCACTCAAGATGAAAAAGAAACTTAATGGATTTGGAAATAGAAATAAATAAGCTTTAAAGGAAAAGAACAAGAGATCCAAATCAGAGAAGGAATCCAAGTTCAAATCTAAAAACAAAGATGACAACCATCAAAAGAAGATAAATAAAGATCTTTAGAAGGAAAAATTCAAGAAGGACCAAGGCATGGAAGATAATGGTTAAGGCAGAAACTTATTAAAGATTTTGTGCTTCAAATGTGGAGAATGGAGACACAAACAATGAAAATGTCCACTTCACAAGATAGCCAAGTCTAAGGATGTATAAACCATGTAAGCAAAGGAAACATCAAACTAAGCTTTTTAGAGAGATAATTCTTATGTTCCCAAGATTGAAGATTGAATGAAATTCTTGAGAATTTATGAAAAATATGGATAAAGGAGACCATCCTACTAGAAAATTGTTATTTCAAAGTGGGACTAGACATTTACTTAGTGGGAAATGGATTCATATTGTGATTAATGAGAAAGCCTAAGAAAATATTATTTCATCAAGAGTAGTTGCTAGATTGGGTTTAGTAACAAATCCTCATCCTAGATCCTACAAGGTATAATGGATGTCAAGAGATTTCTCTTAAGAGGTGAGAGAGCAATGTGTTTTGAAATTTAAAATTGGAAGTTTTCATGATGTTATGAAATGTGATATACTTCCAATTGATTTTTCTAATGTAATTCTTGAATAGTCATGGAATTTTGACAATGATGATCACTTTAATGAAATAAGAAATGTGGGAAATTTAGTTAGATATGATGAAATCCATGAGTTGATTCCTATGAAAACCAAATAAGTGACGTAACAAAGGTTACTTAATGCTCACTTAATCCTTCTAAGAGAGAGGGAATACATTAAGGAACATCATAAAACTAGGTTTGGTTTTTTGGTTACATCAACTGTTGCTTCTAACCATGATGTTGTGCATGTAGAACTTCCATAGGTGTGCTAGGCTTGAAGGAGCAAATTTCAAATATGTTCAATGAGAAATTGGATGGATTACTACCAATGAGGAATATATAGCACCAAATTGATTTCATTCTTAGTGCTACCATTCCAAATGAAACAACATACTAGGTGGCACTAAATTAGTGGGCAAAATTGTAAGGAAAGTAGAGAAGTTACTTGCAAATAGCTTTGTGAGGGAATCCATTTTACCTTATGCAGTTCTAATAGTGCTTATGCCAAAGAAGAATAGAGTTAAATGGAGAATGTGCATTGATTCGATGGTAGTGAATAGGATAAAAGTGAGGTACAAGCTTTCTACTCCAAGGATGCATGATATCATTGATAACCTTACCAATGCAAATTTTTAGCAAAATTAATTTGAATAGTGATTACCATCAAATTTGAATTAGGCCTAGTGATGAATGGAAGATAACTTTCAAAAAATTACATGGATTTTTGAGTAGTTGGTGATGCCATTTGGGCTCACAAATGCACTTGATACATTCATGAGGTTGATACATGATGTACTCAAAGACTTGATTGGTAAGTACTGCATTGTCTTATTTGATGACATTTTGGTATATGATTCTAATGAGGAGGAGCACTTGGATCACTTGAGGAGAGTGTCTTAAATTAGAGGAGGCACAGTTGGTGATCAATGTGAAGAAAAGTCATTTCTTTAAGAGGAAGATCACATACTTGGGACATATGGTTTCTCAAAATTAAATTCAAATGAAAGTTATCAAGGTGAGAGCTATTAGGGATTGGAAAACTCCTAAAAATGCTAAAAATGTTGGGGACATAAGATCATTTCTTGGTTTAGTAGTTTTTTATTATAGGTTCATACAAAACTTTCAGTCATATTTCTTAGTCTATGTTTGCTTTATTGAAGAAGAATAAAGATTTTATGTAGGATGATTAGACCCAAATGAGCGATACTAGATTTCTAGAAGCTTTTTCAGGTGGAGGTGGATGTAAGAGAACTTGTAATTGAAGGGGTACTTTCATAAGAAGTAGGCTTGTTGCTTTTTTTAGAAAAGTTGAATGAGTCAAGGTAGAAATATAGCATATATGAGAAGGAGTTGTATGTTATTATTCAAGCAATCAAGCATGGGAGACATTACTTGCCCAAGAAGTTCACTTTGATGATAAACCACAAAGCATTACAGTTTATTAATTCTCAAAATAAGCTAACTGCTAAACATATGAAGTGGTTTATCTAATTGGAGGAGTTCAATTTTGTGCTCAAGCACAAAATTAGGAAAGCCAATGTGATGGATGATGCATTGTCTATGATTCATGTGGTGAATTTCAACGTACTAGCTATGGAAGATATGGGTGATTTTGCTAATATGTATGAATATGATTGTGATTTTGGGTAGGTTTGGAGGAGCCTTAAGGAACCATTATTAAGTAGGACGAAATAATGAAGGAACTATTATACTCAAGATAAACTGTTATTCATGAATGGAAAGTTGTGTGTTCTTAGTTGTGATTTTGGAAAGAAGATTTTGGTTGAAAAACATTATGGTGAAATGGAAAGTTACATGGGTAGGGATAAAATATTGGAACTCATGGGTATGTACTCTTTTTGACCTGGAATGTTGCCTGAAGTTTCCAAATTTATGAAGAAGTGTTTAATATGCCAGAAATTCAAAGGAGACAAAGGAGTGGATGGAAATTATATGCCTTTACCAATTCATAAGAATCTATGGAAAAGTATGTCAATGAACATTGTGAGTGAGATTCCAAAGATCAAAATTGGAAATGATGCTATCTTTGTTGTAATGAGCACGTTCTCTAAGATGACACACTTCATTCCATAAAAAAAGGTGAGTGATGCTTATCATGTTGCAAATTTTTTTTACAACATGTTGTGAAGTTTCTTGGAATTCTATTGAATATTATTAGTGACAAAGACTCCAAGTTCACTAGTCATTTTTGAAGGTCCCTTTGAAAACTTTTAGAAATAAATTTAAATTTTTATAGTGTATATCATCCATAAGATAAGGACCAAATGGAAGTGGTTAATAAATCTTCACTAAATATTTTGAGGTATGATGAGACGTGATATGATAGGCAGCCTCATCGATGCATCCTTGTTGATGCATCTTGTAATGTCTCGTTCCTTGTTAAGGATGGAAACAAATTGTAATAATGTGATTAACCTTTAAATAAAGGGACACATTGTTATGAGGAGTTACAATTATTCATGTATCCCTTAGGAATGGGTTTGACCTATGCTGTTTAAGGCCAAGTTTAGAGGTTGTGCCAACATGGACATGTGGAGCCTAGAAAGGCAAGTGATGGGAGGTAGGTGAAGTAGGATAAGAAGGGAATGATCACCTCTTTGGCTACATAGCCTAACCATGGTGGTAGTGTTGGATTGCCTCTAAGGCTTAAGTAGCATGGGAAGACAATCCAAAGGATGTTATAGTACTCTCTCTTATAAATAAATTTTTTTTGTATTTCTTTTCTATTTCACAGTATTCCATAGCACCAATTATTTATTTACCAATTAATTCATCTATTAAGTATTCATGATGTTATTTAAGAAAATGATGAATGCGATAAATTAAGCAATCAAGTTTTTGCGACATCCAGGAATGGGATATCACATTTGGTATCGGAGCAAACCATGATTTAGGTGCCAAAGTGAAAGAAAAATAATATTATTTCATTATTATTATTGTGTAAACAGAAGTACATCTAAGAAGAATACATAAAGGGAAGAAGTGGAATATAAGATTGAGGAAGATATGAAATAAAAGGAATAAAGAAAACAATAGTGATCATTAGTTGCAACCGAACAATTCAAGGAGATTTCTGACTATCTTTAGTTGTGCTTCCTATTTTTCATTAGTGGCATCTCTCTTACTGAGCACTAACTTACATCCCACCAGGCTATCACATAATTATTTAATGTACTTTGTGGCACTTCTTGCTAGAGCCGTTGATTCCTCCATTTTGAGTTGGGTCTTCAACATCTCTATCTAAATTGATCAATCATCCATGTCCTTTTCCCATTCCTTCTCTTTCCTCTACACAAACAAGAATAAAACTATGGGTTATGAATAAAAAGAAAAAAAGGGAAGAGAAAAGAATAATAATTATCTACCTAAAATTGACCATTGTCAATTTGAAGAAAGCATTCATGAGTCTTTAGATGGCAAGCTAGGCATGTTACACTCTCCAATTATCCTCAAATTTGCTCTAGATCTTTGACAACTTCTAAAGCATCCTCAGGAATTGGATGCAAATATGATGAAACTCTAACCTCTACTAAATCATAGTCTATCTTGAAGTTGCATAACTAAGACTCCCGTAAGTGGTAGACATTCTCATGAATAGAATAGGATTTGTTATCAGAAATCCGTTGACCAAGACACCGAAGAAGCACGAGTTCTTCTTTAATAGCCACTACTATCTATCCCATTGAATAAAGAGAACCTAAGATAGAGAAAGAAGGAACCATGGAACAGACTTAGAAGCTGGTGTTAATGTTGCCTATGGAAAGGAACATCTTACATGTATCACAAAAAAAGAAGGCATGCCTAGTAATCTAGATGGAGGAATGGAAGTCTGTTTAGAAGTGGTGCCTACATCATCTCTATCCATCTCTTGGATAAAGTATCACCGCTCCACAGACATCTGCAACACAAAAAGATCAATATCATACAAGATACAAGAAAGGAAAAAGAGAAGTATTCAAACCTTTAAATAATTAAAACTTACCTCTGGTTCCTTTCCTTTATCTTATCTTGTACTTTGTTGTTGAGTTTGCTGTTGGGATTACTATTGAGCTTGTTGTTGGGCTTGTTGTCATATAACTAATGGGCTACTAGAACTTTGCCCAATACCTTGCCTCTGCAAAAAAAAAAGAAAATTTATTTAAAAAGAAAATAAGACATTAAAATAAGTTATTATATATTTTAAATATATACCTTTAAGGTGGTAAGTGTGATTTGTTCTCGTGGTTGAACTGCACCAAAGGTTAAAGTACCTTGAACATCTTCAGCCTGTGTAGCTCTACTTTGGATACTCTAAATCGGTTCATTTTGCAACCCATATTGCACTATTAAATATATAAAAGAAAGACATAATCAACAATAAGGAAACAATATATACATAAAAATACCTCATTGGTTTCCTTCTAATTTTGAGCCTACTATAAAGCCATCTAATCTTTCTTAGCACTTGCGATCCTACCCCTTATAACTCTCTCTTCTTTGAAAAATTCAAAACATCAATGGGGATTGTAATGACTAAAAAGTTTGTTTGGATAGTCATAACTTAGGATCAAACACATGAATAAGGGCACACAACATATGGTACAAGGTTTGACAGGATTTTACTGGGCAACAGTAACTTCAATTATGGCATTATACGAGGTAGAGAAATAAGACAATGACCAATCATAAACTCTACCAATTATGGCACCATGAAGTATGCAAATGGAATAAGAATTAACATAGGATTGTTTATACCACAAAACCTTGCTATATATGAGTAGACACAATTCAAAGTGAATCTCGTTAATGAAATCTCCATAATCAAATTAGCTTTTGTGAATAGTAGAATCAATAACATAATTAAATAATTTAATTTTTGCACAATGATTTAAATTTTTGAGAGGAAATTGATGGAATTAAAGGATCATATTCTTGCTGAAAATCTAAAGTTGTTCAAATATCAAAAGAAAGGATTGTTATTGCTCCAAAAACTAGCTGGGAAGTAAAACTTTTGTTACGATTATACTGTACACACCATTCCATGAGAACACCTTAGCAATGGGAGAGTTTAAAAATCAGGAAGTCAAGTAAATCAAATAACTTTGAAGTTGTAATGTACTAAAAAGCCTCCTTCCCAAGTCAGCTATGAACATAATTAGAAGCAAACAACACATTATTTTGATGCAAAATAATAGAGGTCGATTGAGAGCTACCTAAAAGAGCTTGAGGTTGAGGTGAAGCCTAACACTTTGGGGTCATGATGATGATGGTTAGAATCCTTTGATGGTAGAAATCTTCAAGATTCTTTGCTGATGAATCTTTTAATCTTTTACTAATATTGAGTTGTGATAGGCAAAGTCTTTCTTCTTTTCATATTTATAATAGAACAACAAAAATCTTAGCAGGAGAAAAGAAAAAGTTTTAACTTAAGTTAATCAAGGATTTAAGAAAGCTAATGAGTACTTTTTCTAATTTTGTGATTACTAGGTTTACCAAAATGGCATTATCTTTGGCTCAATGCTTAGTGCTCTCTGAGACGACTCCAATGATACTAATTTCATTGAAATCCAACTTATAGTTTGGGAGATATGGCATTTCTTGAGTTATGTGCAATTTTACAAATTAAAAAAGTATATTTTTTTAATTTTTAGTTTTCTTTTGATTAAAATATGATTTTTTAAAAATTTAAATTTAAATTTAAGGTTTAAAAAAAGTAGATGGGAGGTCTTTGGTTTGACCCCTAGACTTAATCTTTTTTTAAAAAATAAATATTAAAAAAAAAAACCTTGGCAGGAGTGATGGGCCATGCAAGCCTAGTAGAAGGGCCACATGGGCCCATTCAAGGGGCCACGCAGACCCTAAGATGGGATATGCAAGCCCTAAGGAGGCCCTAGAAAACAATTGTGTTGCCTAGCATTACCTTCACCAACCTTGCACCGCCATTAGTGGTAGGAAACACCGCACTATGACTGCCTCCAAATACACCCAGCCTGGCTATTAATGTTGCCAGTAGCCTCTTCGAACTCTGCGACTAGCACGCCACAATGGTAATTACCGTTGTCATTCCTACTACCACGCAACAAGAAAATTCTCAATCAGCAAATGAAAAATTTAAAATTCCCATCAATTGATGAAAATTTTGAAATGCCCATCAGCTGACTAGAAAATTTAAAATTCCTATCATTAAACCATCAATTTAAATTAAGAACAAACAAAAGTATTTTTAAGAATTAAAATTTGGCACCTTGATAACAATGGGGGTAAAAACTTTGTCATTAAGCACATTGATCCTAGAGTAGAACTGGGATGGGTGACCTCTTAGAAAGTCTTGAAAAATGTGCAAGTTTTTGTAAAGTTAAAATAGCCATAACTTTTGAATTTGAAGTCTATCTTCAACCAAACAAAAATTGATTTCAACAAATTTAAGCTTTTCAAAATTAATGGAACTATCAAATTTATCTTTTGGGTTATAGAAAATTATCTTTTTAATTCATTAGTTAAGGTCCCAAAAATAATTAGGATTTAGTGCTAGAGAAGAAATCCATGGCAATTTCAACCTCTATTAACTATTTCAAGACCCATGAAAAGGACCATAAGGACTAAGGATTACCAACATACCTAATTTCTTCAACTTACTGATGTCTAGAACTGAAAGAATAAATTGGAGAGCAATGTAGGCCCAAGTTAATGATTAGATAAATGTCCTTGAAGATCAAATTAATGAGATCAAGGTTGTTCAAGAAGAGCTTCATTAGTCAAATTAAGGGTTTAGGACAGAGATGTAAAATATGTCTGAGGAAATTAAGAAATTGTTCCAGAGCTTAAAGGATAAATGGTTAGACGTGCAAGGAAAGATAGATTCCTTTGTAGACTCCATCAAGCAATTAATCGAACATCTCACTCAACCTTCAAATCCTACCCATGTTCCACCTAGGGATCAACATCAAGATGAAGATCAACTTCCCCCATAGGAATCCACACTGAAATCAACCCCCACCTGCTGGTTACTAGGATACCAAAATTCCTCCTTTAGGCCATAAAGTAAAAATCGAAGGTGAGGGATATGGGAATTGGCTTAATTCACCTAAAGAATCACTAGCACAAGTTCATGCTAAGAAAGTAAAATTAGATCATTATGATGGAGCCCCTAGATCCAATGCCAAGGCAAAAGATTAGCTTGATACAATAAAAAATTACTTTGATATGTTGAATTTGTCAAGCCAAGAACATTTAGAAGTTGTCTCCTTATATTTAAGAGGACTTATAGTAACATGATGAAATGGATTGAGATCTCAAGGTTTGATTACAAATTGGCTTAATTTGTTTCAAGATTTTGAACAAAAATTCATACCTGATTTCTTCATAAAGTGCAAGATGAGATTTGATTTCTTAATATTGGGAAGGCAATCTATAGAAGATTACCATAAATAATTCTGTGATCTCTCTTAGTATGTAAGCCATCAAGATGAGGGAGAATTAGCTTCAAAGTTCATTGATGGACTACATGCTTAACTGTTTTTCCAAACATGAGCACATAATCCTCAAACACTTGTTGAAGTATACAGAATTCCTAAGAATTATGAAGAATTGAATCAAGTACGAACTACCCTTCGACAAGCAATCCTTCAACAAACTACCATTTCATAAGCAATAGTAGAAGAAGCACCATCCAAAAAAGCTCGATTAGGATTGGGATGTTTTGTTTGTGAAGAGGATCATTTCAAATGAGATTGTCCAAAATTGTGGGCAAGGATACAAAGGACCAATCAAACTAGGAATTAAAAACCCAACCTAAACATGAACAAAGAAAAAATTCAAACCACCACCACAGCCGTGAAGAAGATTTTTAAATAAAACTAAATCAGGTTTGCATAAATTTCAATTTGCTTTACTGATTTTTGAAGGTTTAATTAAAGGTAAACAAATTAAATTTTTGATTAATAGTGGTGCTAGTGATAACTTTATTTCTCCAAAGTTAATTAATTTATTAAAATTAAGTGTACCATCCAAGAAAATTATTAAGATAGAACATGTAGATGTAATGACCATGAGCAAGCGTACCAAGTACAAAGAAATTACATTTACCTTGTAAGACATGTCTTTTGTTGATGAATTCTTTGAGTTTGAACTAGATGATGTTGATGCAATTTTAGGAATGTCTTTCCTACAAAAATTTGATATTGCTACCCACTTTGGAACTTGTATTTTAAAAGTCCCAACCACTGACAAAGTCAGGGTTCTAAGGGAGGTAGGAACATCAAAAAAAATTCATATGATAAGCATTAAGTAAGCAAAAAGATTAGTAAAAAAATGGTGCTATGGTGTTTTTGTCAAAGTAACTCAACCCCAAAAATATTCAAGTATTGAGATTCTAAAAGAACTTAAGGAATATAAAGATTTAGTATTCAATGAAACTAGAGAATTTCCTCCAAAAAGAACTGTTGAGCATGCTATTGATATTTTCTCAATAAGCAACTTGTTCAAAAGCCCCTTATAGATTTTCCACTTTTGAATTATGAGAATTAAAAGTACAATTAGATCAACTATTAGAAGAAAGAAAAATTCAACCTAGCGTATCACCTTGTGGTGTACCAGTCTTATTCATTAAAAAGAAAGATGGTATGTTAAGATTAGCATTGATTATAGGGCATTGAATAAAGTGATGATTAAAAATACTTATCCTTTGCCTAGAATTGATGATTTTTTTAATCAACTTATGGGTGCATGTTATTTTTCAAAGATTGATTTAAAATTAGGTTATCACCAAACAAGGATTAAGGAGAAAGATATTGGGAAAACTGCTTTTAGAACTAGGTATGGATTATACAAATTTGTTGTGATGCCATTTGGATTAACTAATGTACCAGCAACATTCATGGCATTAATGAATAATATTTTTCATGAATATCTTGATTAATTCATTATAGTATTTATGAATGATATACTTATTTATTTTAAGTCAAGAGAAGAACATGTCAAACATTTGAAAATTACAACAGACATTCTTAAAGAGCATTAGTTAGAAGAAAAACTAAGTAAATGTGAACTCTTTAAAGAAGAAGTCTCTTATTTGGGTTATATAGTTTTTAAGAAAGGATTACAAGTAGACCAAACAAAGGTTAGTGCAATTTGGGATTGGCTTGAATTAAAAGATGGTATAACAATTCATAGTTTTCTAGGCTTAGCAAGTTTTTACCAACATTTCATTAAAGATTATTCTACTTTAGTAGCCTTCATGATTGACCTTTTGCAAGAAAAGCATGTGTTCAAGTTTGATGAAAAATGTAGGAAAGCTTTCCTTAAATTAAAGATGCTACTCACAATAGAACCTCTTCTAAGAATTCTAGATAAAGAATTATCTTTTGAAGTATCCATCGATGCCTGTGGAATAGGAATCAATGCAATTATTTCACAAGAAGATAAAGTGGTATGTTATGAATCTCGTAAATTGCAAGGAGCTAAGGTAAATTACCCAACCCATGATTTAGAGTTGTTAACAATTGTTCATGCTTTTAAAGTTTGGAGACATTATCTTTGTGGGAAAAGATTTTTACTAAAAACATATCATAAAAGTTTAGAATATTTACAGAGATAGCCTATTTTGAATACTCATCAAAGGTGATGGGTCAAATTATTGGCTAAATATGATTTTGAAATCAAATATATCCCTAGTGAGCAAAATGCGGTAGCCGATGCCCTTAGTCAAATGTGGAAATGGGTGATAGGTGTGGTAAACACCCCTATGGAAAAGAAATTAAGGAACAAATAAAAAAAGATCATTATTTTAAGAATATTTTAATGAATATTTCCCTTGAGCCTCAATATCAACTTATCCCTAATGATTTATTGATGAAAGGACAAAGAGTGTGCATACCAGAAGGGAATTGGAGACCAAGGTTGTGTGAAACACATGAAGTACCATACGCAAGACACCTAGGTTACATTAAGACTTATATGATGATAGCAAATCTTATTTCTAGCCTAGAATAAAGAATAATGTGTTCTCGTACATTAAAAATTTTCCAACATGCCAAAGAATAAAAGCTAAACAGAGGAAACCTAGTGGGTCATTACAACCTTTGGAAGTTCCAACCTAGAAGTGGGAAGATGTCACCATGGATTTCATTATTGGATTTCCAATAACCAAAAAGGGAAATGACTCAATTTTGATAGTGGTTGATCATCTATCAAAGATGACACATTTTATAGCTTTGAAATCTACAAACATAGTGGATGAAGGAGCCCAAAAATTCGTATGTGAAGTATTTTGATTGCATGATTATCCAAAATCTATCACCTCGAACCGAGATCCCAAGTTCGTATCCAAATTCTAACAAAATTTCTTCAAAGAGCATGGAACCCAGTTGAAATTTAGTATAGCTTACCATCCTAAGACTGATGGGCAAATCTAACATGTGAATAGAATATTAGAAGATATCCTACAAAGCTATGTTGGGAGTAGATTGAAAACGTGGGAGAATTACTTTTACTTCACAAAATTTTCCTGTAATAACAATTATCAAGGTTTCATACATTGAATACCATTCGAAGTAGTATATGGACGTAACTGTCATACACCACTAACTTTGGCAGATCCAAACTTAAGAGTAGAATGGAAGAAAGAAGAAATGAAGATAATGGAAAATATTATTACAAGAGTTAAATAAAATTTACAAGTTGCCCAAAATAAATATAAGGGTTATGCAGATTAACATCGACTAAAGAAAGAATGTGAAGTGGGAGATCAAGTATTGCTGAGAGTGAAACCCACTAGAAGTTCTCTTAAACTTGGAAAATATACTAAATTGGCACCTAGATATTATGGACATTTTGAAATTTTTAAAAGAATTGGGAAAGTGGCATATCAATTACATCTCCCAACAACTTTAAGAATTCATCCAGTTTTCCATGTAAGCTTGCAAAATAAATTTCATAAAAATGATGTACCATATGTGCTGTATTGGAATACTTTGCCATTACGATCCAACACTAGCTTTGAAGTTAAACCCATTGCAATTAAGAACCAATGAACTAAGAAATTACAAAATAAAACTATCAACAAAGTACTTGTTCAATGGTCAAATTGTGATCAACAGACTTGGGAATACATGGAGTTTATTTTTAATACTTATCCCCAACTTTTTGATCATCATGATATTGAATGATAAACTATATTTATCATTGATGTAATAATGTTTTATAATTTCTGATCTTCTATTTGTATAGATGATAATGAGAAAAATAAAGAAACTAAACCTAAGGAGCATAACGGTGAAGCAACAACTAAGTTGTTGGATATAAAGGAAGTACTTGAGGACGAGCTAGATTCTTAAGAGAGGTAGATTGTAACATCCCATCCCTTGTTAAGGATGGAAACAAATTGAAACAATGTGATTAACCTTAAAATGAAGGGGTATCTCGTTATGAGGAGTTATGATTATTCATGTATCCCTCTGGAATGGGTTTACCCTATGCCAGGTTTAGAGGTTGTTCCAGCATGGAGTTACAAAGCCTAGAAAAGCAAGTGATGGAAGTCGGGTGAAGTGGGATAAGAAGGGACTAATCACCCCTTTGGCTAGATAGCCTAAGCACGATGGCAATGTTGGATTGCCTCTAAGGCTTAAGTGGCATGGGAAGACAACACAAAGGACGTTACAATACTCTCTCTTATAAATAAAATTTTTCTGTTTTTCTTTTCCATTTCACAGTATTCCATAATACCAATTATTTATTTACCAGTTAATTCATGTATTGAGTATTTTTTATGTTATTTAAGAAAATAATGAATGTGATAAATTAAGCGATTGTGTTTTTACAAGATCTGAGAATGAGATGTCACACCTCATAGATGCATCGACACATATGTGTGGATGAAAATGCATTGATTTATTAACGGGAAATACATCTTAGACGTGTTGATGCAGCCTTATCAATGCATCCCTGTCGGTGCATCCTCATCAATGAAGCCCCATCAACGCATCCTCGTCAACACAACTAAATGTGTTAACACATCTCCATTGATGCAATGCTTATATTTACCTCTAAATATGTGATCACCCGTAGTGCATTTGGCACCATTTTGATCAATAGTGTAGCCAAACTCTTGCAGTTTTATTTTGTAATCCTAGAGAACAGTCAATGAGTGCCCATTGTGTGGATTTAAGTCAAATGTACGAAATCTTATTGAAATGGCATTGTACCTGGACACATTCCATGAATGGCAATAAGATTGAGATTGATTCATAATCATTGGAGCAATTTGACTTAGAATTGATTTACTTTTGATGTACTTTGTTAATATTTACATTTTCACACATATTAATCAATTGAAGGAATGGGCATGACTGATTATGAGCATAAACATGTATTCGCTTGGTAATCTTAGCAGTGTTATTGCTTGGTTCGTCCAGTAGCATAATACTTGGTAATTCCAACAATGGATACATGAGTTTAGGATGTGTATGTCAAGCTGGGAATAGACACTAATCACCCTTAGGCTAGCTTAGAATTTATCTTCTTGTTATTAATTAGATTAAATAATTAATTTCTATGTTATTGTTAAGATTTGTTTAAGGCCCCAACAACATCAATAATCATATGCCTCACTTTGGACTAAATCATACATGACAAAGCTACCACTAGTCCAAGTGGAAAGACAATGACCTATGATCAACGCTTAACAATCTAAATGTCACACTAGTTCTATCCATGGAATTCGATTAGATTGCACATGAATACGTATGATTTGTATGGTTGGACGTAGGGAGTACCTATTGCTCATCAAGGTATTTGTATGATTTATAGCTTAGTAGGTGGAAAAATTTGCTGTGCCATGCTAAATTTTCCTACAATAATGCTTTTCATGTTATTATTGGTAAGAGTCCATTTCAGATGAATTATGGTTTTTATCTAAAGATGGTGGATAATGTTAGGAGCTTTGATGAAGAAGCTTAATTAAGTTCTAATTTTTTCCAAGTGATGAGGGATTTTCATGCACAAGTGAAGGAAAATCTTTAAAAGAAGGCTAAAGAATGAGTCCTCAAGAGGAATGAGGATAAGTGAAAGCCAAAATTTGATATTGGTAATTTAGTTTGGGTGCACCTGAAGAAGAAGATATTGAGAAGTGTTAACCTTTAAAAGTTGGAAGTTAAGAAGATGAGTCCTTTTAGAATAAAGGTAAAAATTAATAACAATGCTTTTGAAATTAACTTACCAAATGATGTGATTCTATCTTTTGTGTTTAATACTACAAATCTTGTGCATTACCATGGACTAGTAGATGATAAAATCATATAGGGTAGCATTGATGAGTTGAAGAGGACTATTGACAAGTCCAAGCCTCTTCTCTCCAAAAATATGTGTGCATCTCTATGATCAATTGTGCGTTTGGTCATTAAAACTATTAGTATGTATTGTGTGTTGGATCCGAGTCTTGTGTTTTTGGGAGAGATCTCATTTGGTTGTGCCTTACATTAAGGACAATCATTGTATGGTTACAGCACCTCATGCTCTATAATATCATTAAGATTATGTGAGTGATTTGTGATATTTGTGAATTATGAAACCACTATTTTGTAATCTTTTTTACATTAATTGAAGATAGCTAGTTTTTCTTATTTTCTAGCATATTGAATTGTCTTTCATAATATCTAAATTTAATGAAATTGAAGGATTTAAAACAAATGGAATGACCCTACTTCAAAGGCACCATGAAATTGGATGGTAGCACATGGGGATTTCATCCTATAAAAAAATGTTAACATTTATATCCATGCAATATAATCATCATAGTGCATATATTCCCTTCATTGATCTTTTTTTTGATTAGATCCAATGTAAAGCTTGGTAAAACATGAAGTATATCTACATAAAGGGAATAACAAAGTAGGAAATAAAAGGGGAGAATAGTAGGATTTCACTAATAAGCCTATCATGGGGATGTTGATACATCATAAAATTAAGATATGATTAGATCTTGCATACAAAATGGCCAAGAGGATACCACAAATGAGATACTCATCCTATTTCAACTTAAACTCTCAACACATCCTTACTAGAGTAGGGCATATTCATTCAATCCTCACGAAGATGATAAAATTTGAAAGAGGGGACTAGATAGATAAGGAGTTGGAGGAAGAAATAGAAAAGATAAAGATAGGAAGTAAAAATTAAAGAAAAGAAAACAAAGGATAGTAAAATATGAAAGAAAAGGAAGGAGAATGCTAGGAATCTCTCCAATACACCTACAATGGAATGCTATGACACAGAAGTTGGTTAAACCCTGTAACCAAAAGATCACTCCTTTCTACTATCATGCATCATTGTAAAATGTTCATATCCCTTTCACTCACAAATCAGGCTTACTCTTTCTAGAGTAAAATTACTTAATCGAGTCTCACTGCTAGAGTAGAAGGGAATAAACAAATGTAGGGGAACGAGAAGAAGTGATAGAAGGGCATGTTAGATAAATATGAATGATAAGGATAACGAGTGAGATGGGAAGGGGGTTAGTATAAACTTGTACTCTCTCTTCTTCTTCTTCTTCTTCTTCTTCATCCTCTTTATTTGTTTTTTTTTTTAATTTAAAATAGTGCTTTAGATAGAGTCTATTAATCAAATTTGGGAATGGATTACCATCTAGATTAGAGAATTGATGTCTCATTTCCCAATGATTGAACCACAAAAAATGGGTCTTGCTAGTTTACACAGAATTTGAAGTCTAAAACACCACCAAGAAAATGCATGTTGTAATCTTTTTTTTGGCCATTGTAACCTTCACCCCTATGCTTGAGGCTAGATTTTCATTGTAAAATTGTAAGGTTGGAAGCCCACGAGCTACAATCTCACATACTTGAACTTTTGGAGCTGAAAAATGCCTCATTAGTTGTCATAGCCTCACTTCCTAAGTGGAAAAAGTCATGTCATATCTATATTTGGGCTTGGGAAGGCTAAAAGTGCCTTTGGGACTGCCAAATTTGGCATTTTTATGGGTTTTACATGGGTCATAACCTCAACTACGCTAGAACCACCTACACCCAATGTTGGAAATGTTGGGCTTTCATGTTTCCAACAATGGCTAGCAAAGTTGCCATAACCTTTAGTGTGGATGCCACAAAGCCAACGTTGGGGTTGTGGGGGTTTCTATTTTCTAATGAAGCCAATGTTGGAGTGGTTGGAGTTTCATTATTTCAACTAGGCTAGTGTAGTTCCACCAATGTTGTTGGGTGAAGCCAGCATAGCTGAACAAGTCTGTTTACTATTTATGGTATCTAGCATGGTTTTGGTGGCCTGAGTGCATCCAAACTTATCATAAATGGAAAACTACATTGGAAATTATGGCCTTCCACACTTGCAAATTATACTAATCTGTTAGTAATCATGATAGAAATTTGCAACACCAAAACCAACAACCATGTGACCTATAAAGACAAATTTCAAACACATTGAATGGGTTCTTCTGGTTTCACACTTCTTTGACTAGACAACCTTTGCAACCTTCAGCACTTAATACCATTGATATTTTGTAAAGCTTTTTGGAGTAATTTGGTAACAAACTGGGCATTTGAGACTCCTAGTGTAGTGGCAAAAATCTAGAAAAGCCAAACATCTTTACCTCCTTATCACAAATGCTACAAATCTAAATTGAAAACCCTCAAACTAGTTTTGGCGATTGAAGTTGGGAAGTACTTGGATTGTGAAGCTAACTACAGATCACAACTTGCTAGTTTCAATAGGCTTCAAGCTTTGTCCGAGCAACTCCTTATGCTTTCAAGCACAAAATTTGTATACATCCAAACTCTACTTTTGTGGCACTTTTATTGTTTTCAATAAAGTTTATAGTTCATTTGTGTTGCAAGTTTATTTCATGATTAAGTTTTGTGCTTTAGTTTGCATCAAATTTGCATTTTCATTTAAATTATTTATCTTGTTAACACTTCGAGTCCCTAGGTGATCAATAAGACCATCCAGGGCACCTTGGATCTTGTTTCTCGAAGGCCCTTGGGATCCAGGGTCAAAATTGTCCCACTTGAAATTTTTTATTCCCTTCATTGATTTTTTTATTTTTTTTATTTTTTATTTTTTTTTTGATTTTAACATGCTTAGTATGGTAATGTTGGAGACCTTCTTAATCATTCTAAAGATGATGTAGAGCTTCTCAACACTTTTTGATGAGACGCGGTTTACACTAGGCCGCGATATCGCGTACGCGATATCGCGTATGCGATATCGCGTCTTCTCCTGCGATATCGCGTACGCGATATCGCG
>MNCI01026399.1:627629-699309 GCA_015680685.1 Gnetum montanum | reverse complement strand
TAGCATAGAAGATAAGCCAAAAATACCAAAAAAATCACATACCTCAGACTTGCTTAACCATACACCGTGACACTTACAAGCAAGCCTGGGAAGACAACGAACGATTAACCCCAAGTGTTTCTTGTGGCATTAAGGCATTTAGTCTGCGGAGTTCGACCGGATCGCGCGTGTACGCTCATTTCGTATGGTGGAGTGTAGGGGTACCTCGCCACTCATCACTTTTCTTCTAAAGTATCTAGTTCAATGCAGTGCATTCTATCATTGTCTTCATCTAAGAGCAAGTTGTGAAGGGTTGTGCAAAGGGATGAAATTTGTAGTTCCATAGGTAACATGGATTTTAATCCAGAGTTCAAAAGGAACAAGGTTTTACTAGTGAACTTATGAAATGTGGTTTAATATATCCATAGGGCATGAGAAAGGTAGGTATGTCAATTGCATTTGGATTGATTGATCATGATTTGGAAGAGGTAGAGATGATGATTTTGTTGGTGGATTTGACTAAAACATTGGATTGAAAAGTAATATAGAGATAAAATCAAATGGATGATTTGGTATTGAGAGAAAAAATTGGATCCCTCTCGCCTCTTGAACTATGAACCATGATACACTATAATTTGAAGGAAAATATTAAATCAAGTGATGTTGTCCTGAAGAAAATGACATATATAGTAAGATTTGGTGGAACACAAAGGGATGACTTATACCTATTTGGTAAAATATTCTATAGCTATAAAGATAAATTGGTGACCTATAGAAGATTTGAAATAAATAGCACCAATAAGGTCTAGCCCCCATTTCTAAAATGACCAAGTGATCTGAGTAGATTGAAGTTCTTGAAATAATACATAGACTAAGGAAGCATATCTTTGACAAGTATTATAATATTTAACTAAGTGATAAGTGCTCTTAACCATGGTTGGTCACCAATATCCTAGTGCATGTATTTGTAATACCAAGGGTTATGATCCTAAATGACCATAGATTCTTAAATGAACTTGCTCAAGAATGCTTTTGGGTTCTTTGAGATTAAGACATCTAATCAAAACATCATTAGACAAAATATGATATAAAATATCAAGGTGAATGATGCAAAAGTAATTACAATGTTTTTGTAAAGTGTTTGTTTGAGAGTGAAACAAATTATTAGAAGTTTCACCAATGGTAAGACATTAAATGATGTGATCATACAAGTAAATTAGATGTTTTTGTATCAATCATAATTTGATAATGGGTATGGAATAAGAGATTTGGGATTAATGATGTTGGACAATAGATGAATCAACAGCTATGGCAAATGTAGATAAAGCATTTACTAACATGTTCTCAAATTGTGAGATATGGATTAGCATAGAAGATGAACCTTGCTTTACATTGGAAATGTTGAAGGCCAAGGAATTCTATCATTATTTTGATTCTGTTAATCATTAATGAGACTCTTTTTGAATGGTGTTCTTGGATGTCATATATCCATCCTTATTATGATTTGTTTATGAGATTCTTGATTTTTATTAAGTAGTATATTATCTTTCCCTTACGTAATGCCTTACTAGCCTAGAGTAGGCTTGGAGATGTTAGATGTATCTTCTAAATTCTAGCTATCACATACACTTCTTTATCTCTACGGACATAAGAAAATTTTGATATACTCTTGTATTACTACAAACTTCATTATAAGAAATTTACAATGAGATCATAATGGTGTGTTAGATGGTTTGGACATGTCCAAAGAAGATTAAACAATGAGCTTTTAAAAAAGATGACTACATCACTATGCTAGAAAAGCCACCAAAAGAAAGTGTAGAAAATATATTGGGGAAAAAAAAACAATTGAAGATGATTTGAAAAATTTTCAAATAAAAAAAGATCTAGCTCTTCATAGAGGTGAATGACGAAAAAGAACTCATGTAGCCCATCATAGTTTGTTGAAACAAGGCTTGATGATGATGATGACGACTATGTAAAGATTACCTTAGCCAAGCGATGTTCTTCATAGATTAAACATAAAAATATGCAATTACTTGCTCATTCAATTATTATCAAAAAAACTCTAGGTCTTGTTATCAAAAACACTTGTTGCATTGATAACATATATTAATACTTTTTTCTATTTTCTTATTTAGAGTTAATATCCCCTGGAGATGGCAAACTTAGTTTATTAAGTATTTTGAGTAGTAGATCATAATGTTGACACAAAATATTTCATAAGAAACAATTATAATAATAGTAAGGTAATATGAATTTTTTGAGTTAAATAAAATATAAATAAAGATATAACAAGTTATGAGTTATAATAACAATATAAATAGTATAACCATCATATAAGATGGTCAACCGTGAGATCAAACCAATTACAATTATAAATATAAAGCATTTAATAAAGATGAAGTTAACAATAAAAAATGCAAGACATCATAGGCAAATTTGGTATTGAGCTAGCTAGAACGGAAGATACTATCATTTGGACAGTTAAAATTCCAAATTTGGGCCATATCTCTTAGATTTGCTACAAAGAGCCTACAAGCTTGATATTGGACATTTGCATGTGCTAATGCTGACTTAAACAAATGAAGCTACTCTTCAGCCAAGTAATCTTTACAGGGATATAAGGCTTGGGTTTTAATTGTAAAGAGGCACATTTTTTTTTTAACAAGATTCGCGTAAAAGTGTTAATTCAGCAGCTTGATACCGTTTATCCGAAAGGGTCATCTTACCGGACGCCAACGTGGCGACCCCCATGCAACCCATCCTGAAATCTTCCAGGAGGAAACTACGAAACCCGAAGTGACCCCGGTCTGTCGGGGCTGCAAAAAATCCCGAATCACATGATATTTCCGCGTTAAGCTTCGCCAGAAGCGACTAGTCGCGTTTGATCCCTACCCCTTCGAGCAGTCGCGAGGGTGTGGACCAGTTGGTGATGAGGCACCAGTTTTTGTCTTTTCATTTTCATTTTTGTTAGTGACCCTATTACTTTTCGTTACTAGGTCTCAACTATCATAGCGGTGTCCATCGGCTTAAACTTTCTACCACTCCATGGAACGAGGTTACAATAAGCTCATTCAAAGAATGAGCGCACTGGGCCAAATCTGGATCACAATTTGTATCAACGCGGCCGGGAAGGAACCCATGACTGCTGGTCTCGTTCACAGATAAATACACATTTGCCTATGAGGTCCTGCATTGGAGGACATTAACCACAGATGGGATATTCCAGCTGCAAATTTGGTTGATTTACTCCAGCATTGGAGCACATTAACCATAGATGGGATATTATATCCCAGCTGCAAATTTGGTTGATTTACTCCAAATATTACTAAGAACACTTGGTAATCTTCTTACTGATGTTTTCAAAACTTAAGCATGTATATATCTACTGTCCAATATCATCGTAATAATATTTCTATTTCAATTAACTATGCATCAAATTTGTTTTAGGTTACAAGTTTGCATTCACTTCCCTTGTATTGAGAAACCATTTTATATAACAGGACATATAAGCAGTAGAGCTTAAGAACCGATTTCTAAATCGTGGTTTGCACTCGTAGAAAAACCATACATTATTATGGAAGAACAAGAAAATTTACATTACATGTTCAAGAAGAATATCCTGAAATTGCCTTGGACCATCAAAGGCACACAACTATACAATTTCCAGAAATAATATGGTTACAAGAGAATTCAGCACTTGTTTCTTTAACATAATCATGCACAAGAGAGAAGGAATGAAAACTTCAATCGTTATTGCCAGCCAAACACATAATCTAAAATAATTACCAGTGCAATAGCTGCTGGGTACAACAAAAACGCTAAAGCTGCCATCCACAAAGGGAATGTAGACTTCAAACCCGAAAGAGAACCCATCACTAGTGTCACCAAAACAATCACTAAAACCTCAGATGAAAACTCCCATGCAAGTTTTCTCAGTAGCACAATTAATAAGAAAACTCCCAAGCATAATGTATTGTTCATTATTACAGATCCATATATCTGTGAATAACTCCAGGTTTCAAAATGGTTAGCAATCGTTAGTTCAATCTTTAAAGTTTCTAGAAAAATTAAAAAGAAAAATATTTCAATTTCAAGATAACACAGTACAGATGCTGTTAAACATAATTTTTAAAAAACTCTGTATTGTCAGTGTACTTAAGGGATAATCTGAAGAGAATACTCTGCACTTGCCCAACAGGTTCTTAATAAGGCATGGTCAATCAAACACTCGTTATCAATTTGATATAACAGAACACAATCACTCGAGCATTTTACAGTGTTTAGAACTGGTAGCATAATTTTTTAGAGACAAGAGGTACTATCTGAAAACAGTATGGTAAAAATAGTTACGTTATGACGTGTACATTTTATTACATACAAGAGGGGAAATAATCGTTTCTGAAAGAGATGTCAAACTTACTTCTTATTTGAAGAGATGTGTGGAGAGTCCTGAGCACTAAATTGAATGTTAATAGTATTTAGCATCTAGAATCAAGTGGTCCAATAAATTGGGTTTTCTCATGTACAAAAAAGGTTCATATATAAGACCTATGATCAAAGCATTTAAGTGAAAAATTAATCAATAGTATCTTAGCTTTATTTCTTAAAGGAAAAAGATCCAGGTATGTGTAGAAAATATGTTGGATCATGTTTAGTATACATATAATAATTCGTTGCATGAGTATGCACCAAATTCCTTTAGAGGCTAGTTCTAGGTTTTTACTTTAGAATGTTGGAGTCTATCAAACTAATGAGATCCAAAATCATTGAAACATGCCAAATTAAGTTGAAAATGAAATATTGTGTTGGTTGAATTTGTGAAATAGGTGCACAGGATGTATAATGTGTTGATACAAAAATGGAGAAGCAGGCAGAAAGGGATGGTAGTGATACAAACGCAGGTAAATACATCTAAGTTGTATTTTATTGCTGACTATGTTCGGTTAACAATTAGAAAAGAACAATTTTTTATTGCTTTAATGAAATTCAAATACAACAGTAATGGATCATTCAAGGTATTAGCATTGTGTATGCATATGAGCTTCATATTATGAAAAATGCATTTATAATCATATATTTAAATGTTTCTGAAGGGCTGTGTTCTATGTATGTTCGCTGATTTGAAGCATGCAAATTATTCAAAAATTGATAAAGAGAATGATTAGTTCCAAAGTGTATATGGAGTTCTTAGATAAATTAGAACATCAAAATGTTCCTATTTTCTCAGTTAAAGAAGTTGACTTTGCAAAGTAGCTGCAAGAGCCTCATTCTTCTATTTAGCTATGAGAAGTTCTCAAGAATGGGAAAGCATCCTCCGGAAGAACATCTACTATAAGGTTTGGTCTTTTTCTTATTCTGTTGGCGGATGGGATAGGAAATGGAGGTATTGAGTTACAAATAGGGGATACAAAAGCAGTCACTGGTTGATACTAGAGCTCACAAAAGCCATCGTGGGAACACTTTATAGGATTTATTCTGTTTCATTAGCGCTTACACAAGGGTGTAGCCGCATAATGTAGGGTCAAGTATCAGGATCATTGTGTGTATGTGTTTTAATGTACAGACCTGTTCGCTCTCAAATGTAGTTGTGGTTTGCTTGAACTAAAATATTGGACCTTTTGCATCGACTATTTTTTGTGTGTTTTTTTTTTCTTTCATTTTCATCCAGTAAATATCATTTTCTTGTTTGGTTGCTATTTGTTAACAAAGTGTTGTACAACCTTGTCGCGCAACAGTAAGTCAATCATATCGAAAATAATCTCCAAGAATGCTACGTATAAAATTATACGAGCCTCAAAATTTACAGAAAACCATCATGGAAATATGGTTGGGCTTCTGAGATAAATCTTACAAAGCAGTAAACATTAAAAAGCATAGAGATACACTATGCAAAAATCTACTGTTCCAATGTAACTTAAAACCTTGTCAAAAAGTGCAACTTACAATGTCAACTGAGAAATGAAAATAATGTCGGACCTTGAATGTTAATAGCATCATTGACCGTGCATATATATAATGAAACACAACCAATCACTCTGCAAGTGCAAAGAATAAAGATACTTATTGATGCCTATATTCATTCCATCAGTTGAAAGCATTTTGGGAGATTGTTTATCATTAGCTGCAGCCTAACATCAACCTAAGTATTTGGCAAGGGAGCACTGTTTTAGTTGAAAACAAAAAGAACCATCCATGATAAAAACAAATTCCTGCTACATATCCATGCTATAATGCTTCTATCATGTGTTTGCCTTTGGGTACTTCTGCTAGGTGTGTTGCTTGTTGCTCAAAAAATCTTTCCACAATGGCATAGCTAACATAAGTTGGGCACATTCTTACCTAAGTTTATGTCATTGATACAAAGTTCAGACAACATTTACCACAAGCCTATAGTATAGCACGAGCCTCCATCAATGATAACTCATACGAAGCCTCATATAAATCATACTACCATGCCTAGTGCAAATCCTAGCCTAGCGTTTGAAGCCTGAACAGCTCACAAGTATCCTTGGTCTTGCCTTACGATTGCTGATTGGACTTCTGATCATACACCAAGCCCATTAGCTTATCATGCTGAACTAATGACTAATTAAAGAAAGAGATTCATTAATATAGAGGGTAAAACTCATAATCAAATTAATAGAAAAACAATAGGCCTTAACATATCTCATGCCTCAAAAAAGTCTAGACTTTTTTGAGTCAGATATCATGGTCCCTTGAACTTTAATTAAATAACCACTAACGTATTTTCTGAACCAATTCGGAACTCTGAGCCATGCACAATCTGTCCAAAGCTCATCGCAACTTTTTTATTGGTATGATTTTTCTTAGCCTAGAACCGCATCAATCACATGGAATAGAAACTTGTAGGAATAATATAAAAAAGCAACTTAAAATATTTAAACAAATGTACATTGTTAATATCACTATAGCAGATTCAACAGGGCATTTAATCATAATGGCTGATAGAAACTTGCAGCAATGTTTAAAAAAAAGGCAACTTAAAATGTTTAAACAAATGTACTCTGTTAACATCACTCTCGCAAATTCAACAGGACATTTAATTATAATGGCCGACAGCGGGCAGATATTTACCTGTGAGTATGCAAGTGAGCAATGCTTCCTTCTCTTCTTCCTAGCAAACATGACAGACGAGAAAGCCTCACTGAAATTTGTTGCAAAGGGCGTTGCAACAAAAGACACAAAAAAGTTTGGTATCCCCGAAACAGTGGAGAAATGATTGATGGCATCTGTTAATGGATCAGCAAAAACTCCAGCCAAGGCAGCACCAACTGCAATCTTACACAATGAAATAAATATGAGTTGCTTTTTCTCCAAAGGCTTTGTATCTTCATTTCCTTCCTCGTCACCATCATCTTCTATATCTTCTTCATCATTTTTTAACAAAGCATGGAGAGAAGATTCAGCCTCCTGCATAAATACCCAAAGCATAAAATTTTGAGTATAAAGAGAATAATAGTTAACTAGTTAACAAGGAGTTAATACAACAAAAAAACATCATCAATAAATTTAAGTAATAATGAATAAAACAAATACATGGGTCAGAACACTGAGTCTTCTGTCATAGCATCTTTTTGTTGCCCTTCCATTCTCCTTCGAACATTTTCTGACACTTTCTATCCAGCTGCTCATCCCTTCAATGAACTCAGATTTTGATAACTTATGATCCTTCTCCTCGCTGTCAAACTCAGAAAACCATCTTTCAACTACATCGTTAGCACCCATTCTTTCCAACTTTGACTTTGAGCCATCTGCAAAACCTAGCCCAATAACCAATAGCTGAACCTCTGATTCAGTCAGTGTTCCATCCTTATCTATATCAGCAAATGAGAATAGCCTGCAGTTGGATATGACAGACACAAGTGTTAAAGCTTGGACGTGATGATTTTAACAATTTAATAATATAGAATTATAGATTGTAATTCCATTTTCAGAAGTGTGCACACACAATTCATATTCCAATCATACATTGTTAAGAAAATTTATTTAGCTTGCAAACAAAACCTTTATAATAGGAGCTGAGAATGATTTAGCCCATATTTCATTTCTTATCTTTAAAAGGATCATCACTGAGTCTCAATGCTCAAGCCATCAATGCTCAAGCCATCAAATAGGACCTCAGAAGGCTCAGTGGATGAACAAAAGCCTAACCTCTTTGAGTGGCTGCACACAGACTCAAATCTATATCTTTCAACTTGTTAAAAAAAAGCACCTTACCATCACTCTAAATGATGGTCCTAGTTCATTTCTTATCTTTGCACATTAAAATTCCATGGTTTTAATAGCCCTTCGTAATGCTAACAATTAAAAAAGCACATGTATTTATATGAAAAGAAACTTTATTTGGCTAGTGAATTTTACGTTTTTATTATTTCATTGAAGAATTTTATTTGTGTCTTAACATGTAATTATGAAAAACAGTTACCAAAGAATCTGCATACATACACCATACACCTGTCTTCTATTTCATGAAGATGTTCATCAGAACTAAAGAAGACATTAAGCACAGAACAATGTACTTTCTGCATTCAAACACTGAAATATTGTATTGTATTTCAATTACCAAGTAAACAAAAGATATTGATGTGACTGTGATGCTTGATTAGGTTGTGATCTCATCAATTCATAAACCAATATGTTTGTGTAAACGTTTGGAATTGTTATGACATTATGAAAGTTTTTGAGTAGCATATTGGAGCAGGTTCACTCCAATGGAAAATCACATTCAATCCTACTAAATCCAGATATTGTGAAAGACAGATAATATGCTAGAAAACAAGAAAACTAGCCATCTTCAATTATTGAACAAAGATTACATCAAGGTTCTAAAATCCACAACACATCCAACCTCTCAAGACACTCAAATGATGTGGCAGAGCATAAGGCTCTACAACCACACAATGGTTGTTCTCAATGGAAGACGCAACTAATAGAGAATCTCTCCCACAACTTGGGATTGAGATCTCAACTCACAAGCAAGACACAAGAACACACAGGCCAATCCATCACACAATTGACCTTGGAGTTGCAACAACATATGCACTCACTAAATGTGTTCTCTCACTCTCTTGTTCAAGCTCATCTCATAAACTTTCATGACATCTCATTGTCACCTCCATGGTGTCATAGTTATATAAGCATGGGACACGTGAATATTTACCAGCAAAGAGAAGACAAGACACCTAGAAACCTTTCCCCAACTCAACTTGAGGATCTTCAACTATTTTTCATCATTTTCGATCTTCTCCTGGCTGTTTCCCGGATTGGAATGGCAATTTCAAAAGTTTCTCCACTTGTTTGGGTCATCTCTTATCTCCTCAAGACATCTTGCTAACAAACTAGACTTGCCTAAGACGTCTCAGCTTGACTTGAGACATCTCATCTAAGACTTCTCCTAAATAGTCAAGATGTCTCCATAATCTCCCAAACGTCTCCTCTGAGAGCCGAAATCTCAAGCAAGACATCTCCCTAACCTCCAAGACATCTCCGCAGAGCTTGAAACCTAGAAAAACCACACATAGGGAAGAAAACAAGGGGATTGGAAGAGGTGACCCTACACTAGCTTTCCCCCCTTCAAAAAGTGGACTCATGTGAATAAATGAGTAGAGGTTGAAGTGATCTCCCACTCATGAAGTTTGGTCTCATAAACCCATACAGCATCATCAACAAATTAATCCTCCCAATGGATTAAGTTCTCATGCCCTCTTCACTCCCCAAGTGCTCGAAGCTTCCCTCCGCTTGAGTACGATTGCTTTCCTTTCTATTGAAGGCTTGGATTGATCAATAGCCCCCTTCAACTCATTGATGTTGCCCTATATGGTCTCCTCATCAATTGGTCCATGATAGTGCACAAGATCTGAAACATTCAAAACAAAAGACATACCAACCTTGTTTGGTAAATCAATTTCAAAAGCATTATCATTAATCTTACTCTTAATTATGAAAGGTCCTATCTTCTTAGCTTTTAACTTGGAGAAGTTAACACCTCTCAATTTCTTCTTCTTCAAGTGCACCCAAACCAAGTCACCAATAGCAAAATTTGGTTTCTGTTTGCCTTCATTCCTTCTAAGGACTCTCTCTTCAGCCTTCTTCTCAAGATTCAATTTCACTTGTGCATGAAGATCCCTCATCTCTTGCCCAAAATCAACACTAAGTTGAGCTTCACCATCAAAGCTCTTCAAGGTGTCCACCATCTTGGGACATAAACCATAATTCACCTCAAATGCACTTTTGCCAATGGCAACATGAAACACATTATTGTATGAAAACTCAGCATGACACAACAAATTTTCCAACCTGTTTGGCTGTCCATCACACAAACATCTCAATATGTTCAACAAGGATTTATTCACCGCCTCCACTTGATCATCAGATTATGGATGATATGCACTAGAAAAATTCAATTTTTCCCTAAAATTTTCCAAAGGGACCTCCAAAATAATTAGTGAATTTGGAGTCCATATCACTAACAATATTTAAAGGAATTCCATGCAACTTTACAACATACTGAAAAAATAAATTTGCCACATGAGAAGCATCACTTACCTTTTTGCATAGAATGAAGTATGCCATCTTGGAGAACCTATCCACAACAACAAAAATTGCATTGTTCCCACTTCTAGTTTTCAGAATGCCACTTACAAAAATCCATAGACACACTTTCACATAGACCCTTGGGAATTGGCAAAGGCATATAATATCCATCCACTCTTTTACCCCCTTTGAATTTCTAACAAGTCAAACACTCCTTCACAAATCTTGAAACTTCAGTTGCCATACCAGGTCAAAAATAGTGCCTACCCACAAGTTCCAATGTTTTATCCTTGCCCATGTGACCTGCAATGCCATTACAATACTTTCCAAACAAAATATTTTTCCTAAAATCACAATTAGGAACACATACCTTCCCATTTTTAAATAACAATTCATCTTGAATATGATATTCTCTCCACTAGTCTATCCTACTCAACAATGGCTCTTTGAGGCTCTTTCAAACCTACCCAAAATCATCATCATGCTCATGCAAATCAGGAAAATCACCCATACCTTCCACATGAGGTACACTAAAATTAACCATATGCACCCTAGACAATGCATCAACAACCACATTGGCTTGCCCACTTTTGTTTTTCAACACAAAATTAAACACCTATAATTGTGCAACCCACTTCATGTGCTTTGCACTCGACTTCTTTTGAAAATTTAGAAATTGTAATGCTTTGTGCTTTGTCATCAAAGTGAACTCCTTGGGCACCAAATTGTTAGGAATTGAAACAAGAGAAAAAAGGAATAAAAGATCACAAACAAACACACAAAACAAGAAAGATTTTACATGGTTCGGCTTAAGTTTGCCAATATCCACAGCTGCACTAGGATTTTTATTGATTTCTAAGGTTTCATAATGATACACTCATCACCACAGAAGGAAGGCACATTACACCTATATATATAACTAGGATTTTCAACTTTCCAAACATAAATAGCTATATTTTCTAGCTTTTCTTCCAAATTAATAGCTAGTAAATTTAGCTTTCCAAATTTCAGCCTTCCAAATTAATAGCTAGAAATTTTAGCTTTCCAAAAATGAAGAGAAAAAATAAGACTCCATTCTTGACAATCTCCCACTTGGAGGCTGATTTTCAGAATCCATTGATGAAACCTTGTACCTCTGTTGCCCCATCAAAAAAATGGTCACCTAGTGCTGCGCCTCCTCATCGTTAATCGTGGAGGCCAACTGAGGCAATGCACAACCTCAATTTATCCACAGCAACAACTTTGGTCATCATGTATGTTGGGTTCTTTGATCCAAGAATCTTCTTTAATGACAATATTCCATCGCTTATCAATCCACAAATGTGGTGATACCTCAACTGAATATGCTTTGATCTTGCATGGAATCCTAGATTTTTAGCAAGATGAATGCCACTTGTAAAGTGCACTATTGTCTTGTGTCTTGCACAACTCTTTCAGAAAATTCTTCAACCAAATTATTTCTTTACTAGCTTCTAAAATAGCCATATATTCTGCTTCTATGGTTGAGAGAGCAACACCTTTCTGAAGTCTAGACATCCAGCTAATAGCAATACCACCCAAAGTGAAGACATAACCTATCGTAGTCCTTCGACTGTCCAAGTCTCCACCCAAATCAGCATCTGAGAAGCCTTGCAAAGTAACATCATTCTTCTTAAAACAAAGTGCCATACTTGGCATGCCTTTTAGGTATCTAAAAATCCACTTCATAGCTTCCCAATGCTCCCTTCCTAGATCTAACATATACCTGCTGACAACTCCCACTACATGAGCTATGTTCGGCCTTGTGCCCACTATAGCATACATCAAGCTTCCAATTGCTGAAGCATAAGGTACTCTAGCCATGTATTTTCTCTCCTCATCTGTCTTTGGTGACTTCTCCTCGGAGAGACGAAAATGACTTCCCATAGGAGTATTTCTGATCTTGGCATTTTGAAGACTAAACCTGCTCAACAACTTTTCTTGAGATAGCTTCAGAAGTCTCTCTGATCTATCTTTGGGTATTCTCATCCCAAGTATCTGCTTAGTTGGCCCCAAGTCTTTCATGTCAAATTTTTCTACCAATTGTTGCTTCAACCTGTTGATCTCCTTCATACTAGACCCTGCAACTAGCATATCATCAACATATAACAGCAATATGATATAACAATCATCAAAATTCTTGGAATAGCAGCAATGATCCATCTTGCTTCTAACAAAGCCATTTTCACACATGAACCCATCAAACTTCTTGTACCATTGCCTAGGAGCCTGCTTTAACCCATACAAACTTTTCTTCAATTTACACACTAAATTTTCCTTCCCTAGAACTTGGAAGCCTTTTGGTTGTGCCATGTAAATGTTTTCTTTAAGGTCACCATGTAGGAACACAGTCTTCACATCTAACTGTTCCAAGTTTAGATTTTCTGCAACCATAATACTCAACACCAATCTGATAGTAGTCAGCTTGACTACAAGAGAGAATATCTCATTGTAGTCAATCCCTTTCTTTTGTTGAAGGCCCTTAACTACTAATCTGGCCTTGTATCTCTTGCTACCATCATGCTCATCTTTGACCCTGTACACCCACTTATTCTGCAAGGTTTTCTTCCCCTCAAAAACTCAGTCAATGTCCATGTTTCATTCTTCTCAAGGGAGTTCATCTCATCTTTCAGGGCTAACTCCCACTTCACTGAATCTTTCACCTACATTGCTTCATCAAAATGCTTCAGTTCCCCAGCATCAGTCAAAAGTAAATAATGTAAAGAAGGAGAATACCATTGTGGAAGTCTGATCACTCTATCTAATTTTCTCAATGAAGGCTCAAGGGTAATTGGTTTTGCTTCTGCACTTCCATTTTCAGGACTAGCTTGCACCCTTCTAGCCACATCATTTTCTGAAACTCCCTCCAACTCAATCTTGTCATGTTCTTTTGTTTGTTTCTCTGCACACTTTGATTCTATGCCAATCTTGTCCTTAAACATCACATTTTCATTAAAGGTAACATCCCTATGCCTTATGATCTTCTGCCCACTTTGATTCTATACCAATCTTGTCCTTAAACATCACTTTTCATTAAAGGTAACATCCTTATGCCTTATGATCTTCTTATTTTGATTATCCCAAAATCGATAACCATAATCATCAAATCCATAACCAATGAAAAAACACATTCTAGCTCTAGGATAAAGCTTATCTCTATCATTTGAATCAACATGCACATATGAGACACCCAAAAATTGTCAAATGTGAAAGATTTACCTCCTTCCTAGTCCATACCTCCTCTAGTATTCTGAACCCCAATGGAACTGAAGGATTCCAATTAATGAGGTAGGCTGTTGTGTTAACTACATCTGCCCAAAATTGCCTCGGTAGCCCAGAGTGTATTCTCATGCTCTTAGCTCTTTCATTCAAGGTTCTGTTCATTCGTTCAACGACATCGTTTTGCTCTGGCATTCTCGGAACTATCTTGATAATCCTAATCCCATTTTCTGAACAAAAATTTTTGAATTCTTTGCTATCATATTATCCTCCATTATTTGACTTCAAACATTTGATCTTCAAACCAATCTGATTTTCTACTTCAGCTTTCCACCTTTTAAATGTAGCAAACACATCATATTTATTTTTGAGAAAATAAACACATACCTTTTTGACAGAATTGTCAATGAAGGTGACATAATAGCTCGAGCCTCCGAGAGACTTCACTAGAGTTGGCCCCCATACATCTGAATGCACTAATTCAAGCTTTTTAGTCTTTGATGTCCTCCCTATTTTTGAGAAAGTAACCCCTTTTTGCTTCCCATAGACACAATCTTCACACAAGCCGACATCAACAGACTTCAAATTTGGTGACTTTCCCTTCGAAGCTAACAACGTCATACCTTTTTCACTCATGTGCCCAAGTCTTCAATGCCATAAGATCAAATCAACACCACAATCAGCAACTGTTTTGTTGCAATCATGTACAATGTTCCCACCTTACTGCCTTGTGCAACAACCAAGTTTCCCTTGGTTATCTTCCATGACCTACCTTCAAATGTTGTTGTATACCCATCTGAATCTATCTCACTCATGGAAATTAGATTTTTCTTAAGTCCAAGAACATGTCTAACATCTTGCAATTTCCACTACATCCCTTGGGTGGTCTTTATTTGAACTTCACCCTCCCCCACAATATTCAAAGGTTCATCATCTGCAAGATAAACCTTTCCAAACTTCCCTGCAACATAATTGTGTAACAATTCCTTGCATGGAATGGAGTGGAATGAAGCACCTGAATCCAAAATCCAAGATTCAATAGGGCTGTCCACACAGCAAAGCAAAGCATCAGCAATAATCTCCTCAGTTGCATTTGTTGATTCATCATCTTGAGTTTGATTCTTCTTCTTTGGTGCCTTGCATTGATTTCTAAAGTGACCCTTTTTTATCACAATTCCAACAGACAACTTCCTTCTGATTTTTAGATTTTCCTTTGCCTCTCAACTTTGATCTACCATTACCATGGTTTTGATCACGTTGATTGCTCCTACCTCTGTTGTTTGTACTCAAAGCAAACCCAAAGATTCACTTGACTCCCTTCTGTGAACATCCTTGCTAAGAATCAAGTCTCGAATATCATTCAATTTTAATTTTGAATTACCCGATGAGCTACTCATTGCAGTCACTGTTGTAGACCAACTCTCTAGCAAGGATGATAGCAAAATCAATGCCTTGATTTCATCATCCAAGGTAATCTCCACTGAACTCAATTGACTAATAATCGCATTAAATTCATTGATGTGATCTGTGACTAATGCACCTTCACCCATCTTTAGATTGAACAACCTACGTGTCAAATATACCTTGTTCGAAGCGGACGACTTTTCATACATGCTTGACAAGATCTTCATCAAACCTACTGTGGTTTTCTCATTAACAATGTTGAATGTGACATTTCGTGTAACGAACCACTTCTCTTTTGAGTTTTTGCATTAACGATTGTAATAGTCTTTCTATGTGTTTGTGTGCATGTTTTGTTGACAAGGTGTGTGTGCGCTTTGTTTGGACTATGGTGGAAATGGCTAATTGGAATAGTAATAAATTTGTTGACCAGATTTTTATATGTATTATGATTAAATGTTTAAATACTTTATACATAAGAAATATGATTTAAAATACATGCTAGGAATGTTTTAAAATAATAATAATAAATAATATATGGGAAAAAAATATTTTCTATTCTATTTCAACAAAGATGCTGAGAAACAAAAGAAAAACAAAGAATAATACTCTAAGGTGTGCCTCAAAAGCTAAAATAGGTATGTTGAGATGCAAAAGAATGCTCATATTGAAGAACTTGACCTATGAATCAAGGATATTGTGTGCAAATACCATAGCTTTATATTTTTATTTTATTTTATCTAAATGTGATGCATTGTTCTTTTTAGTTTAAAATAGTAGAGTATAAGTACCCTCTCCATGGCTGTAGAAAGGTCACATGATGACCTTTCTAGGCTTGTAAGACGATGGGAAAATTCACATCATTGATGACCTAAAAAAGAAGGTGCCTTATTTGATTATGTATCCTTAACTTCCCTTATCATGAAACTATTTTGAAAATTCTTTCCTTGCATCTTATGACAATTCTGAATGATAAAGAGATAGATATTATGTTGGAATGTTTTGTAATTATCAAGAGGAATTAAACCTGAGATCTAGCAAAATTTGAATTCTGAAATATCAAAAATTGTTGATTTAGGAATTGAACGTGCAACATGTGAATATACATATTTTCTTGATTTTTTTTATAGTGATCATGAAGAGAATTGAACTCATGACTCATTGCTGAAAAAAAAATAAGAGAACTTTAAAAAGAAAGAAAAGAAAACAAATAGTTCCCAAGAAGTCAGTTACAAAAAACCATCCATTATCCCTTATTCCACCTACAAATATACAAATAGGGAGAGGAGGAGAGGAAAAAGAATACACAAGGCAAAAGTAGCTAAGCATGACAAAAAAAAAGTAATACAACAACAGGAAGTGTAGATAGAAAGGGAGAGAAGATTGTGGTTGCTACAGAAGATAGCAATGAGAAAGAAAACAAGTGTTGCATAGCAATCCAATATTCTGATAATTCCTCCTAGTAAGCAAAATATCTAAGCAAGGAGGTAAAATGATCTATCTCTGTTATGTTTGATAATGGCCAGCAAGGGTTGATTTTCTCAAGCTTCTCTCTTCTTGCTTGCCTAACCACCTTCACAATGCTTGTATGAAATTATCAAGGTTGTTGTTGTAAGCTTAAATTGTTGAAACTTTCATTACCTTTTTTGGATCTCTTCACCTGTCCTCTGCACTCTCACACCTAAATGACTTGGATGAGAGTTATTTCTATAACGATTTAGAAACACCCATAACAAGGGCATTTTTGGCAAAAGATTGCCAACATTGTTGGGCCAAGGATCCTTGCTATGAGGATTGGTACCACCAGCAAAAAGTGAGTATCCTTGAGCCCATGGATAATTGTGAATGTTTTAAAATTGTTGAATTCTTGCGTTTTGGTTGGAATTCAGTTGATGAACCCGCCCCCTTTGAATGCATAAATCTTGGATCTAAATCTTGAATTATATTTTTTTTTCTTATACCTTCTGAAGTTTGATTTTGATATCTTTCTATAAGTTGATGGAGTGCGGGAAAACCTAGGATGTTAATTTATGGTTGTGATTTATCTATTCTTTGCTATTGAAGATATGAATTTCCTAATTAAATGATTAATGGTAAAATGGTTACAAGAGTTAAATTTAGACAAATCTTGCACAGATATTTTACTATGGCCATTTCTTTTTAAAATTATCTCTTAATTCTTAAAATTAATATTGATTGACCTATTTCAGAGCTAGATCTAGGCATTGTTGATTTTGTTTTAATTTTATAGGTTAATGTTAGTTTGATTGTTGTAAAAACGAAAGCCACCTGTGCATTTTCCTCTTTCAACTAGCTTTCTTTCTGGGGGGCTTCAGGTGTTAGCTCTTGCTCCCTATGAATGAGTATTACATTTCGTGCCAAAGTCAATCTAATCACACCAAGTGCCTAGCGATCTAAGAGATCCCAATCTTCTTGTTCCATGGTTTCTAGCTTCTTCCCAAACAAAGGTTTACGTAGTTTCTTCTGGTACAGATAATCTTTAATCTGCATCTTCCAAAATCCAAAATCTTTGCCATCAAACTTGTCAATCTTAACCTTCTCTTCCTCCATCGCTCCCACTGTCCTTCACCAAGAACCTGACTTCGATACCAGTTGTTATGAATTGAAAAAAGAGGAAAAGGAATAAAAGATCACAAACAAACATACAAAACAAGAAAGAATTTACGTGGTTCAGCTTAACTTTGCCTACATCCATGGCCGCATTAGGATTTTTATTGATTTCTAAGGTTTCACAATGATACACTCATTCTCCACCAAAGGAAGGCACATTACACCTATATATATATAATTAGGATTTTCAACTTTCCAAACATACATAGCTAAATTTTCTAGCTTTCCTTCCAAATTAATAACTAGTAAATTTAGCTTTCCAAATTTCAGCCTTCCAAATTAATAGCTAGAAATTTTAGCTTTCCAAAAATGAAGAGAAAAAATCAGACTCCATTCTTGACACAAATAATGCCTCCAATGCTTGACTACTTGAAGAACAACATACAACTCCTTCCCATATACACTATATTTTTGCCTTGACTCATTCAATTTTTTAGAGAAGAAAGCAACATGCCTACCTTCTTGTAAAAGTACCCTAGCAATGGTGAGTCCATTTGCATCCACCTCCACCTGAAAAAGCTTCTAAAAATCTGGAATTACAAGCACCAGTTCACTAGTAATTTTTGCTTTCAACAACTCAAAGCTCCCTTGGGTTTTATTATCCTACCTAAAATCTTCATTTTAGTTCAACAAAGCAAACATAGGCAAAGAAATACCACTGCAATTTTTTATAAACCATCTATAAAAACCTGCTAAACCAAGGAACGACCTTACCTCCTTAACAGTCTTACGTGTTGGCCAATCCCTAATTGCCTTCACCTTGGTAGTTTCCATTGGAATTTGGCTTTTATAAATCGCATACCCCAAATATGTGATTTCTCTCTTGAAGAAATGACTTTTATTCACATTGATCACCAACTATGCCTCCTCCAATTTAAGACACACCATCCGCAAGTGATCCAAGCGCTCTTCCTCATTAGAGCAATACACCAAGACATCATCAAAACAAGATGATACAACACTTACCAATCAAGTCTTTCAATACATCACACATTAACCTCATGAATGTAGTAGATGCATTTGTGAGCCCAAATAGCATCACCAACCACTCAAACAATCCATCTAGTGGCTTGAAAGCTGTCTTCCATTCATCACTAGGCCTGCTTCTAATTTGATGATAACCACTCTTCAAATCAATTTTGCTAAAAATCTCCACATTGGTAAGGACATCAAGGATATTATCCATCCTTGGAATAAGAAACATGTACCTCACTATTATCTTGTTCACTACCTTGGAATCAATGCACATCTTCCATTCATCGTTATCCTTCTTTGGCACTAGAATTGTTGGAACTGCACAAGGTGAAATGGATTCCCTCACAAAGCCATTTGCAAGTAACTCCTCTGCTTGCCTTTGCAATTCTGCTCTCTGATTTGGTGCCATTTGGTAAACTCTCTTGTTTAGAATGGTAGCACTAGGGATGAAATAAATCTAATGTTGTACATTCTTCATTGGTGGCAATCCATCCAATTCCCTCTTGAATACTTTGGAAAATTTCTCCTTCAAGCCTAGCACACCTATCAAAAGTTCAACCTGCACATCATCGCAATTAGAGGGAACTGTTGATACAACAACAAATCCAAAACTCATTTCATCCTATTCCTTAATGTATTCCCTCTCCCATAGAAAGATTAAGGAAGCATTAAGTGAGCTTTGCTACCTCACTTGTTTAGTTGTCATAGGAATCAACTCATGGATTCCATCATATCTAGCTACACTCCATACATTTCTTGCTCCGTCAAACTGAGCACCATTATCAAAATTCCAAAGTCTACCAAAAATTCCATCACCACAATCTATTGGAAGTACATCACACTTCACAACATCATGAAAACTCCCAATTTTAAATTTCAAAGTACATTGTTCCCTCACATCTTGAGAGAAATCTCTAGACAATCAACGCACCCTTATAAGGTCTAAGATGAAAATTAGTTACCAAACCCAATCTAGCAACTACCCTAGAGGAAATAACATTTTCTTAGGCTCTCCCATAAATCAAAACATGAATCCATTTCCCACTAAGCAAACATCTAGCCCCAATCTAAAAAAACAATTTTCTATTAGGATGATCTCCTCTATTCACATTCCCCATGAATGCACAAGAATTTAATTTAGAAATTTCCTCAATCTTGGGAGCATTATAATTACCTCTTTGAAGACCATGGCTAGATGTCTCCTCCACCTCCATGGTTTGCACATCCTTGCTCTTGGCTACCTTGAAAAGTGAACATTCCCATTACTTGTGTCCCCATTCTCCACACTTGAAGCATTGAATCTTGGATGAGCTACTACCTTGACCCTTGCCTTTTGTCCTTCTTGGCTTTGCCCTTCTCATCACTCTTCTCTATCTTCTTGTCATGGCTGCCATTCTTGCCTTCAAATTTGAACTTGGATCTCTTCTTTGATTTGGATCCTGTATCCTTCCCCTTAGAAGTTTGTTTGTTCCTGTTTCCAAATCCACTTAGTTTCTTTTTTGCCTTGAGTGCCTAATAATAAGTCTCATCAGGAGTTTGTGGCTCATAAAACAACTCCTACTAGTACACCATTTTGAGACCTCTTAAAAAGATTGGAGCATGTTCATATTCCTCCTAGTTCACTTTAGGTTGATGGAATAGATCACAAAATTTGATGTAGAATTCTTTGACATCTTTGTCACCTTGCCTTGGAAATTTCAACTTCATAATGGTTTCTTGCCTTTGACGAGACTATTCAAATTTTCTTCATAACCTGAATTTTATCATATTCCAATCTCTGATGGGTTGAACATTTTGTCTTTCATAACCCTGGGACTCCTTTTCCCACCAAGTAGAAGCCATACCTTCTAATATGGATTTAGCAATAGGTACCCTTAACTAATTAAGTACCTCTTCCAACTCAAAGTGTTGTCAAGTGCTTTCAACCAACTTGAAAAAACATTGGTGCCATCTACACCATTGAAAGTCTTCAACTCAACATACAGAAATCTTGCAACATTACAGAATGCTCTAGCAAGCCTTGCTTCATCCTCTTCATCAAGCTTACCATGGGAAAAACTAGAGGCTGATGATAGAGCTCTTGGAATTCTCATCTAAGAAATAGGATTCCCTCCCATTGGAATCCTTGGCTGATGGGTTCCAACACTCCCATAGCTAGATTGTCTTTCCTTATCATTCCCTCCACCTAGTTGTGAAACTTCTTCATCACCATCCGAACGTGAATGCTCATCTTCTCCATGTGCTGACATACAGCTAGGACCAACATTCCTATCTACCTTCGTGCTAAGTTCATCTAACCGAGCAACCATCAGTTGGAAGGCAAACTTCATGATCTCCATGTCTCTATTCAGGGCTTGCACCTATTTCTTCTTAGGCGCCATCTAAATTCGACAAAATCCACAACCAATTCTAAGCAGCAATCAACCTAAAACTCTAATACCAATAATAAGCTAGAGCAAGTTCACTCCAATGGAAAATCACTTTCAATCCTACTAAATTCAGATATTATGAAAAACAAAATGATATGCTAGAAAACAAGAAAACCAGCTATCTTCAATTATTGAACAAAGATTACATCAAGGTTCCAAAACCCACAAAACATCCAGCAACGTCTCAAAACACTCAAATGATGCTACAAAGCATGAGGCTTTACAACCACACAATGGTTGTTCTCAATGCAAGACACAATCAATAGACAATCTCTGCCACAACCCAGGACTGAGATCTCAGCTCACAAGAAAGACATAAGAACACACAGGCCAATCCACCACACAATTGACCTTGGAGCTACAACCACATATGCACTCACTTAATGTGCTCTCTCACACTTCTGTTTAAGCTCATCTCATGAACTTCCATGACATCTCATTATCATCTACATGGTGTCATGGTTATACAAGCATGAAACACACCAATATTTATTAGCAAAGAGAAAACAAGATACCTAATAACCTTTCCCTAACTCAACTTGAGGATCTTCAACTATTTTCCATCTTTTTTCATCTTCTCTTAGCTGTTTCCTGAATTGGAACAGCAATTTCAGAAATTTCCCTATTCGTTTGGGTCATCTTTGACCTCCTTGGGATGTCTCACTAACAAACCAGACTTGCAAGTGAGACATCTCATTCTGGCCTAAGACATCTCCACAATAGCTAAGATGTCTTAGCTCAACTTGAGACATCCCAGTTGAGACATCTCAACAAAACTAGGACGTCTCATCTGAGACTTCTCCTGCATAGTCAAGACATCTCCAAAATCTCCTAGATGTCTCCTTTAAGAGCCCAGATCTTAGGCAAGACATCTCTTTGACCTCCAAGATGTCTCCACAAAGCTCAAGACCTACAAAAACTACATATAGGGAAGAAAACAAGGGAATTGGAAGAGGTGTCCCTACACCACATATTCTAGATCTTATGCTTGTTGGGGTCATCTCTAGAAACCTAGATTATTTATCAAGCAAATTGCATTGTGCAATGGAATTATTTGCTTTGCATTCCATATGTTGTCTACTAATGTTAACATAGGTTTGAGAGTTGGCTTTATTCATTGTCTTGGATGTGTTCATAACTTTATGACAGCCATGTGCTTTCTATGTCCAATCTAGCCCAAGACAAACATAACATGGTAGGCAATAGTTGAAGCTACTTGTATCCATGCTTAATGAAACATCAAAAAAGACAGCTGCATCAACACATGCCCATTGACATATCCTCGTCAACATATCTCAAGATGCATTGACGCAAGTACCTTGATGTTGATGTAGGTGTTGCCTATATAAATGTGCACACCTCTCACATTTATGGCACCTTTTGGTCATTGCCTTAGCCAAACTCTTACAGTTTCTTTCCGTAGAAGTTAGAATATTTTTCCTCTAAGTGCCCACAACGTGGATTAAGTGCATCTATACCTGAACATATTTGCATGAGCAGAAATAAAATCAAGATTTCTTCTATCCATTGTAGCACTTGGATTAATATAACTTTACTTTATAGCAATTTACTTTACATGCAATTTACTTTCTTGTTATTAAGCAATTCATAGTATTGCTTATAAGCAACATGAGTATGACCACTTCAAGCAAAATATATTAATGCTTGGTAATCCCAACAATGTGTACTTGTACGCCTAGTAGTATACACTTGGTAACCTAGCAAAATTAATATATGTTTAGGATATGTATGGAACGTGGGAATGGATACTCTACATTAGGCTAGTTAGTTAATTGTTTAGTTAATTTAAATATTAAATCTTTATTTACTTGATCATTTAACAAGCGAAGGAAATAATAAAAAGCATAAAAATAAATATCTTATTCCGCAACCACACGTAACCATACACATAGATTAACACAAATGTTAATTAGGAAGACAACGATTAACAATTACAGATTTCATCATCTAGGAATATCAGCCACTTAGGTAAATCAAGTCCACAAAATTTGACTAGATCAAGCGTACATGCTAGTGATTCATATGATTGGGTGTATAGAATACCAGCTCCTCATCACTACTCAAAGTCAAGCTTAGCTTAAATGATTATTGTAATTCTCATATCTTTAAATCTTTTTCTTTTTCTATTTTTTCCTTAACTAGCCATTTTTTTCTAAAACTAACCATTGCCCACTACATCTCAACTATTTGTTGACTGCAATGTTATTTATTCTCTCTCCAACCTTTGAGAAATCAATTGCAACTGATGATGAATCTAGTATGATTTGAAATGTCTTGCAAAGAAAAAATAGGCAAGCTATGGATGATACAATTAAATGATTATGGTAACATGCTCCTGCTTGTCGGAAACCAAGAGATTCTAGGTCACTGTCAATCAATGAGAGACACATTGCTTGAACCTAGTATAAGCTTGCTTCCTAACAAAGTCAACACTCTTAGCTAAAGTTGCTAGAAAAGCAATGATTTAACAACCTTCTCCTCTTTCTAGGAGACACTCTATGTTTATAACATATGCAAGAGGCTCCAACTGATCTCCCTGTAGACAATCAAAGGGATTGTGGCTAGTTTTGCTAAGCTGTAAAAAATGAATGGGAATTCTCTCTTTACGTCTTTGTCTCTTGATCAATACTTGTTTCCCAGTTCTCCTCAAAAACGATAGAGATTGCTCTTTATGTCTTCTTGGAGTTCTTTATTCCTCAGCCAATTTCACATATTTCCATAATATAAAATTTTAACTTTTGATTTTACCTTGCTAAGTATTTGTTAACACATGAACTGGCTGGTATCATGCACATCAGTGCTCCACATTCTTAAATATGAATTTAATCTCTTCAATAGCAACCCAGCTATATCTGCACCTTCTGATTTTGGTTAATTCTGTTATTGCATGTTCACAATTTTTTTCCTCATACCATAGACTACACAGTCTCATGGTAGTTAAAAGCGATTGCATTATTTCTTATATAAACATACAGAGTGTGACCATTATCTCACGCAAAACATTAAGTTACAAAACTCTTATGTTTCATTAAATAAAAGTCAATTGTCTTCCGCAGAGACTCTTGAGTATAATAGTAAAGGAAAATCAAAAAAATATTCTAGAGATAGAACATAAGCACGAAAGTTCTTAGAACATAACCAAGGAAGTTCTTTCACTTACTCTGCAAGGACATGCTTGTTAGCAGAGCCATCTGGATTAATCAAGTTTCCCCATTTGTCATCAGAAAATTTCATTGCTTTCTGAACTGTCAAAAGTTCTAATAATTTTCGGTAGCGTTCCCTTACAATAGTTACCCTTCTCTCTTGAAGCCACGGTGACAGTACCTACAAACGTTATTTTCAAAATTAAACTGCACAGCTATAATTTTCAGGATAGAAGAAGAAAAATTCCCCCACCCAAAAATAAAAATCAAAAAATCAGTATGACTTACTTGATATATACAGTAACTTAGGATGCCAAGGATTGATAATGTTAAACTACACAGCTATAATTTTCAGGATAGAAGAATAAAAATTCCCCCGTCCAAAAAAAAAAAAAAAACAGTATAACTTACTTGATATATACAATAACTTAGGAAGCCAATGATTGATAATGTACAACCTGCAGCTTTAAATAGGACGCTTATAGGCTGGCCAAATAACTTCGGACCTTGAACCACAAAAAAAGGCAATATAGTAGCCATCATAATCCATGAGGACATTTTTGTTTCAGAATCTGTTGATACGCCAGTTCCTACACCAATAAAGGACAAAACAAAAAAGGGAATAAAAAATATTTGTCACCATGACATCATATTTTTAAACCATTCAGAGTTAACTTTTGAATATGAAAAAACCAACACCAATTTGAAACTAATAATCATCTTGAAGTCATTAAAGTTAAAGAAAATTTTGTATCTTTTTACTCACTAAAAAGATTAAAATTGTCAGTTAGTGTCTGAGATTTCATCTTGATTTGGCCATGGTCATCTTCTTGAAGATCGCATCTTCCAACAACAATGCAGATACCCCACACAAGAGTAAGTAGCATAACAGTTGATCCCGCAAGCAAACCCATGCCAACTAAAATTTGTGATTGTGCATTCTCTTTAGATGCAGCAGCACCAGAAACTGCCATGATTTATCACATTAAAAAACATACCGTCAAGAAACATTATAGTTCTAATATATGTACTAAAATCATTAAAAAAAAACACAGTTCAATCATCGCAATCTTTTAAAGATAACATTTAATTATTTTCAAGCTTTTAAAGTTTCAATGTTTTGAAGTCTGGTTGTTCAGCAATTCTGGATTAAAATCCTGTTACAATAGATACTTGCAGTTTCCTTCTTTCAAAAAATAAAAGTAAAAGTAAAAACAAGCGCTGAACTGAATTATTTTTATTATGTCTATTTGGAAACCATAGGGATCTGTTAGACAAGCTCAGTTGTCTTTTTACACAATGTCTATATATGTCAATATAACGCCTGGGATGTCAACATAACCCCTGGGATTGAACAGGCACCCTATACGATGCAGGTGACAAGCCATTACTATTCCAATCTTTTAAAGATAACATTTATATATTTTCAAGCTTTTAAAGTTTCAATGTTTTAAAGTTTGGTTGTACAAGAATTCTGGATTAAAATGCTGTCACAACAGATATTCGCAGTTTCCTTTTCTCAAAAAAAGAAAAGTAAAATAAGTGCTGAACTGAATTGTTTTTGCTCTGTCTATTTGGAAACCATAGGGATCTGTTAGACAGGTTCAGTTTCAATCACTGTATTTTTACACAATGTCTATATATCTCAACATAATCCACTGGGATTGAACAGGTAGCCTGTAAGATGCATGTGACAAGCCATTACCAACAAGTTACTCATTAATACCCACCAAAAACTGTCATGAGTCATAACATTAAAAATGTCATCAAGAATCATTGTGTACGATATCCACCTTAGCTATTATATCATCTCCACCTTTGCTATCATGGCCTTAAAGTGATATATAAGTTAAGACACTACATTGGGTTTCCAAGCGCTTTTATTCTACTACATTGCTACTTACACATTTCGTATCCATTTTCTAAGAGGTAAAATTTTCAACTTGAATATACTGCATTTAGGAAATCACTTATTGATATATAGGCAATGACAGTTTACAGCACAGTAAAAATAATGGTAATGAATATCTTTTTATTGAGAAGATAATGATATTGGTCTAAAATAATATAGTAAAAAAGCTGTAACCAGCTACCGGGTAACAAACAATAGAAACATCCCAGGACCAGAGCTAGAAATTGATGCTCTAGGGCTTGTCGATGATTTCCAGAATAATATTATATATCGATGTAACCCATTAGAATTGAATCTGTAACTAACAAGCTACAAATAACAAGTCAAGTCTTAACAAATGAGCTATCCATCACAAACGTTTCCAGTTCTTAACAATTAAGCAAATGAAATAAAACAGAATAGACAGGGAAAAAGATACAGCACTACTTTTAACATGACATGTCCATAAACTAGATGATTTTCTCAACCAATTTTCTCTCAAGGTCTTGTGTGCAGTTCTTGAATTCTCATTTTACCACCTTAACTCAGAAAATACACAAAATAAAATCACAAACACCGTCCAAAGGACAAAAGTAGGAGATTCCCAATGGATAAACCAAGAATATAACCTTACAACTGGAAGTCCTGCAGTGGCAATGGATATATTGTTAATATCAAGTGGTCAGAAACAAAAATGAAATCTAGAATCTGGATCTATATTCTATTAAATTTGGAACCTCCTCAAGAATTTTCAATTTTTGAATGCACCTTCTACATCAGACAGTTTATTGATTGAAGGCAACACGAATTCTTACCAATTGAGTTAACAGGCATATGAAATGAGCCACTCCGTTTAAAATGTATGTCACCATAATTAAACACAGTAGACACAATTCATAAATTCTTATGATCTAGTGTGTTAGTAAATTTAATTGTCTGTATGCCTTACCACTTTTTACCTCAATCCGGTCAACATTAACATTATTCTCAAATCATGAAATATGCCATCAGTAGTGGCTTGCACACTCATGAATCTATAAATCTACATGCATGTCAACATGAGTCATAAGATTCCATAACTAGTTGCATGTTCCTAAATATTTTACAGCTTATGTACGTATGATAAAGTAGTATAGGGAATTGAAAAATTAGCTACTGCAAAATCTTTAAATGCAAAAGCATTATATGCTGAATGATTAAAATAGGGTGGAGAATTACTCTTGAGAGAGCTTTGGAAAATGCTTAATAAAATACATCAAAATGGTTTGACTAAACAGTGGATGATTAGTAAAGCTGTTAGGTTCTGTTTATAAAATAAAATAAAAAAGAGAAATCAGATTTAAAATAATTACAGATTGATCATGATCAGTAACTTGTTTGCAAAATTGTTAGGTACCATTTTAGAGAAAAAATTGGGATCTTAGGCAAAAAGAAATAATTTACAGGCTGTTTCACAAGCAGAATTTAGAAAAAAAACATTCTACACTAGATCCTTTGGTTACTCTTAGATACTGCATTGAACAAGTAAACGGTAAACAAAGTAAAGCATTTATTTGCTTTGTGGACTTTACAAAAGTTTTGACCATGTTGTGAGAGGACAATTATGGAGCAGGCTTATCAAACTTAAAGTTGATTCTGGCTTACACAATGCCATCCAAAATTTATACAGAAAAAAAATTGAATTAAAAGATGAAGAAGCTACACAATCATGTCAAATTTACAGTAATATAGGAGTACAGCAAGGTTTTTCTCTTTCACAGACTTTATTTGGCATTTTTATTGAATAATGAGAAGAGTGGATTAAAAATGTACCTAAAAATTATGCTATTAAAGTGGATCAGTCATGGATCCAACTTTTAATCTTTGCAAATGATGTAGCACTAAATAATAATTTAGAAACAACGTTAAAAGCAATATTTCCTTAACTCCAAAACTTTTGTAAATGTGCAAAAATGAAGATGAATGTTGAACTAACAAAAAGGTGCTACTTTGTGGAACTAATAAGAGCATTTCAAATGGATAGAAGACTTTCTATATAATGAAAAACAAATGTGGCAACCACAATTTAGAGTTTGATAATTCGAAAATATCTTTTTAAAATAACTGTACAAACTTCAAAAAACATGGGGCCCAGGTCTTAATCAAGAATCATGGAAAAGAATTGAAAAACTTCAAAAAATAGTTCTTGTTGGATGAATTCAGGGTGAAAAATCAAGTTCAATATACAATAGTTTTGTTAGAAGCTAATTTGTTGCAATTGGAAGCTAAAGCAATGTATCAATTCTTAACATTTTACTTAAATAAAAATAACAATAAGATCACAGGAAAGATCATCCGAAAATCTCAACAATAGGGAAAGCTCCTGGAAGAATGCTAGTGGCTACAAAAACAAGGGGATTGATAATATTGATGGAATAATAAATTCAAAACAAGCTTGGAAACTTATTCCAGAGAAAGCTTTAGAAAGATGGCAAAACAATGCACAAATACCCAAAAAAAATCAATTTTACCAACAAAATATTACAGGTGGAAAACATGATAAAACTGAATGCTTACATGTAACAATTCCAATATCTATGAGAGTACGAATTAGTAGATTAAAAATAGGATCACATCATCTCCAAGTTGAAACTAGAAGATGGAACAATGGGCAGCATGAAGATAGAATATGTCAATTGTGTTTACTGCAAGTGGTATAAGATAAGCAACATATATTATTAAAATGTTATGGAACAGATTTCTTTGAAAGAAAATGAAAAATCTCTGGTTCATCTTTATATGAGCCATTAGAGCTACCAGTGTTCATTCTAAGGTGTTCATTCTATGAAACTATATCGAAGAAGTGTTTTACATGAATATTGGATACATCTATTGTTACCAATGTATTTTGCACAAGTTGGTTTGTCTGACGGATTATTTTGGTCACAGACCTAATAAAAATATCAGTATCAGTATAAAATTCCTCCTCACACCAAACATCTCCATGCCACCAATACTTAAACTCTAAATCTTGCGACTCATGCAACTGTAAGGCCGTTCCCTCTTACCTTTTAGTGACAGCAGAGTTTGCAACCTCAACTCTGCACTTGAAAGGCTTCAACGCAAGTCACCTTTACCATTCCTTGTACCTCTGATCACAGTAGCGTTGTATAATGAAAGTTCACACAGAAACACCATATCTTTGCCAGAAACCAAACAAAATCCTTAGCGGAAGATGCTAAAGGCACCATAACATGTTCACAATAAAAGCCAAGCAAGGCCTCCAAACAGAATCCTTAGCAAAAGATCCTCAAGCTACCAAAACATGTTCAGAAGGAAAGCAACGCAAGTCCTAATTGTTACATACTCTCTCGAGCTGCAGAACCACAAATAAAATGCAGGAAAGTCTCATGAACTGTACTTACCAAGTATCAAAAGAGCATCTGGAGAGGCACCGAGGACGGGAAGCAGAAGGCCGCCGATAATGCCGGGACTTACAACGGCTAGAAGCATGTCGCTGCCTTCTGACAGAAGCTGCGCGGCCTTAAGCAACATGAATCCGTAGGCTACCATCAGAACCAAGTTTCCGCCCACAGAAGTTGAACACGGAAGAAGTCCATAATTCTCGCTGCAGCTCTGCAAAACGGCCGCAGCCGCAGCCGCACCTTGCGCTTGCGTCTCCGCCGAACCATTGGCAAATTTGGAAGGAAGAGGAAGCGTTTCGAGAAATCTTGCAGCGGCAGCACTGGTAATACCAGCAGCCGAACAAGCAAACATCAGCAGCAGCAGCCCTGAAAAAGCTCTCCATTTCATGTTGCTCTCTCGGCACTCTGGAAAGCACAAACAGCAGCAATGGATACTTCCGCTACCCTTCCTCCATACTTATACCAAAGTTTTCAACCGTTCGACACTTCACCAAGTTAAAAACGGATTTTGTACATGCAAATACGCGACAAGAAATCGACGCAGCCGCAAACTTTTTCTTCTTTTTCTTTAATACCCATGAAAACGAAGATGAAAATAGAAGAATCAGTCCTGACCGACCTGCAAGGGAAGGGCACACTTCCTAGTGGCCCAAGGATGCGCCGAAAAGATCTCAGTGGAATGAAAAAGAGTGTTCCATTAGAGCGGCCGTTCATTATTGGTGCGGTGACGCTATTACAGTTATGAATGCTTTGATGCAGCGCGTAGGAAACGCGTAAAGGAATAAGGTGTGAAGTGTGAAAAGCACAGTCCGTCCGTGCCAAGTAATCTGCAATTCCCTGACACGATGACGATACAACATTTATGTCTGCTAAACGGTCGCAGGCACAGAACAGAAAACGCGTTTACGCATGATTCGAACTAAATTTTGGACATAAAAGGCTTAAAACACGTGTATGTAGGTTGATCGGAGGATGAAAGGCCTTTAACAACCGTGAATTCTGTTTTCGAATTCCTATCCGAACGAAAAGCTTGGGGCTTTACAAAGTTTACGCATAATTCGAACTTAATTGTGAATATAAAAGATGTAATAGGTTGATCGGAAGAAGAAACAACTTTAATATCTCAAACTTCTGTTTTCGAATCAGTGGCGGAACGAAAAGCTTGCGGCTTACGCATAATTTAAATTCAAAAGTGTAAAATACATGTATGCAGGTTGACGAGAAGTGCCTTTTAACAACTTTAAATTCTGTTTCCGAATCCGTATCAGAACCAAAAACTTGCAGCTTTACAAAGTTTACGCATTATTGGAATTCAATTGTGAATAGAAAAAATGTAAAACACATGTATGTAGGTTCATCGGAAGATGAAAGGCCTTAATAACTCTAAATTCAGTCTGTGTCGGAACAAAAAAGCCCGCATAATTCAAACACACATGTATGATAAGCACCTTTTAACAACTTTAAATTCTGTTTCCAAATCGGTATCAAAACGAAAAGCTTAATGCTTTACAAAGTTTACGCATAATTCAAACTCAATTGATAAATATCAGAGACGTAAAACGCGGATAGGTAGATTGATGGGAAGATGAAAGGCCTTCAACAATTCTAAAGTCTGTTTCCGCATCCGTAATCAGAATGAACGGCTTGCGGCTTTACAAAGTTTAAACGCGAATCATAACTACACGGATTCGTGAACGGTGCTCAGACACCTTGACTGCGTGACTACTGACGAGGATGGAAATTAACAGGCACAACAAATATATTTCAAGATTGACGAGCACAAAAAGAGGATGAGAGATTACCTCACGATTTTTTGATAGAATTATATTTTATAAAAGCATTTACAAATTTGAATTTATTTTATATGAAATATTCCCGAAGGAATTGACGGCTTCCAGTCAAATCTATCCCTAGAATGAGGACCTAACGGCTTCTCAGTAATGCTCACATTTCCGTTAACTGAATAAATGTGAGCCTGTTCTCCTTGTGAACTTTCAAGGAGAACAGGTACAATTAAACCATTTAAACCACCTAAATACAAATTAAATAAACAAAATACATTTATATTGCAAAAGCACCCACGAGATCAAAAGAATTTCATCATAAAGGTCTATGTATCCAAAGAACAAAGATTGCTTAGTGAATGTGGTGATTAGGCCTTCCAATTAGAAACCTTTTCTTTGTTTCCTCACATTGTACCATAGTCTTAAAAATAAGGATCATTATTTAGAGGCCTAATGCTCATGTAATGAAAAGAGTTTCTAATTCTAAGTCTAAGTAATTGCAAGAAAATAAATCTAACTTTGCCTAATCCAATAGATATCTGATCCTAGTCTACCATACGCGTCTTGGACTCATGTAGTCATCACTAGGATTACCAAGTGATATTACTACGTAGCGAATCAAGCGATGCCACTTCTAGGTTACCAAATAACTACACTTAACACTCGAAACCAATTGTATTCATGTTGCTTACTTTCAACAAGTAAAATAAAGTGCTTGTAAATGAAATGATTAACTAGAAAAATAGGAAAAATTATTCTAAGTAAATATAAGAAAACTAAGTGGATGTTGTAATGATGATAAGCAATATCAATCTTTCTTACCAGTCATGAACTGTGTCCAAGTGCAATTCACTCAAATAAAGACACCATACAATTACTCAACACCACATTATGGGCATACACTTTATTGCTAACTACCAAATGAAATTGCAAGAGTTTTGCTACTAGTGCAATGAGACTTTTGTGGATCCGTGTGCCTAAGTGTTGTATTTATAGGCTACACACATCCCACGATATCGTATCTACGATGACATAGCATGTGCTACAACATTGTATCTACAATGACATAGCATGTGCTACAATATCATAGTTACAATATCATTGCAAACTAAAATTGACTTTATCATACCCCCACGACTGACTGAAAACTTGTCCTTCAGTTAAAACAAAATGAGAATATAGTTTTTTACAAAATTGGAAGGTAGATTTACATGACACTAAATGCAGTAATAGTGTTTACAAAATTAACACAATTACATGACAACACAACAAAATAACACAAAACAAAAATTTGAGATAGCTCGATGTAGCTTAAGTGGTGCCCAGCGATGGTGGCTCTTCCATCAACTGTTTTCCCTTGTCATCAAGCTTCTAAAATTTGTATCTATTTAGGAGCACTTGAAGTTTCTCCTTCTCCGTTCTAGGGTCATGTACCATCCATGCTGATTATGCAATGTGTGATGGAGCTTATACATCCCATGGACATGTTAACTATGAGAACATTTTATTTGCCTTGATGTACCACACCACAAACTGCCTTCTTTCTTCTTCAAATGCCTTGGCCTTGGTTCTCAATTCTTGATAGTCAAACATTCTTCTAGCCAAGTTCATTGCAACATCTTTCTACCCTTGGTAGCTAACCTTAACTGCTTCTAATTCAAAGTTTGCCATATGCAATGGTGCCAATGATGAGTAATGGAACAATCCAACATCCAACTATACAAGTCACAGGCATTCACACACAACCAAATTGTAATCCATAGATGAGGCAATGTTAATATGCTAACAATTGGTTTAAGTTTGAGACTATTGTCTTCCTATAGTGCAATGAGTGCCTTAGCATGTGCATATGTCTATGCTTCTGCAACTAAAGCATTCCAAACTAGTTTCTCCTTTTCATCCTCTATCTACTTATTATGCTTTATCAGGCAATTGATCTGTTCTATCTTGAACTACTCTAACTGGTCATGCATAACATATTGTGTTGGATCTCTGTGTTCAACTCTCAGGGTCATGAGCTCTTCCTGTAATCTACAAATTTCATTTTCCACATGCTCTACCTTGGTTTCTACGATGACCAACTTACCCTTGGTTGTTATGAGTTCTGACTTCACTGTAGTAAATCAGTTGGGATGTCAAAAAAATTATACATGACCTATCCCATTTGCAATTGTCTATCAAGCACATCCTCATGTTCTGCAAGAGTCATTAAGGTACCAACTAACAATTGAGCATCTTTAGCTCCATAAAGATTAACTGGCGACATAACAAGTACATTGAATGATTCTTTTGTGTGATTCGTGATCACTTCTATGGCTCCTATTGCATCTTGGTGCTACATAACCACAACCATGGCTTCTTCTCCAGTTTCTAGCACCACTTGGAACAATGCAACATTCCCAAAAATCTATTGTAACCATCAGTCCTCTCCTTTAGACTATAATGAAATTTATCCATTAGCAAGATTTGTGGGAACTATGGGTTGGATGACATTGTCAATGACTTTATATAGGTTGGCCTCCTCATGTGTTCCCCAACTAATGGTCTCTGCAATTTGTTGCAGACGGCTCATTGATGGCCTGTATTCTTGTAGCGGTGATGCTAGAACTTACTACTGCTATTGTTCTTGCTACTGTTGTTGCTCTTGCTTCTGACCACTAGGTCCTACTTACTGTTATTGCATAGTAGTTTGAGTGGTTTTCCCAGCATCTATTTGTTTCTCCACTTGTTTTTTCTTTGGTGGTGCTGACTTGAGCATTTCAACATAGGAAGTATTCTAAGCCTTCCCAAGGATGTCATTGATGTATCCTAGGATTCCAACACATCTACATAGCTTCCTAATGAGGCAAGGAAATGGAAGTGTCAGCTTCCCTACCTTCTTTTCCTCAAACTGCCGTTGGATCTCAAGGAAATAGAGGTGTGTGATGTTTGCATTAAATTTCTCCATTAAGATCACACTTTCTCTAACCACATATGTTGATATTTTGTTCAATCTTTTTGTGGAAAACAAGTGATATGTGTCAATTTTGAAGTAAATTCTCTCTTCAAAAGTTAGCTCATTATAATCCTTGTCATCTTTGCCATATGCTCTTTACAACCATAGTTTTCTTGTATTCATATCTGATCTAGTGAAATGATGTGCTACTTTTGCCCCTTCATTGGGCACATTAGAGGCTTCAACTATTACCTTTGTAGAATAGGATACTGAGACTCCATCAATGTTAACTGTTGCATCTTTTCCTTTATTATGCCAAAATTGATATGTCTTCCACAAATACCATTCCTCATTCCTTATGAGTGTAGGTCATAATGGTAATTCTTGGAGTTGCATCTTCACCATTTCTAAAGCAAATTTCAAGAATGGTCCAAAGTTGAGCTCTATGATCATAGTGGACATGATCATTTTCTCTTGGATGACTTGGAGGCAATTTGGTGACAACGTAAGATGTTGTCCTTGTGTTGGTGCTTGTGGATCTTCTGCCTCTGCCTAGGCCAAGTGTCCTATAGCAAGAATTTCTTGATGGAGACTAAAGGTTTAAGCCTCCTGCTCTGCATATTCTACTTGTGGGGTCTGTTCCTCCATTCAACCTTGCCCATGGCTTCTTGGCCTTTTGTTTGCTAGCTATGAAGGTCCTCTTGTTGCTCCTCTTTTCAGGGCCATCTACAATCACCAAGGATTTGGAAATTATTAAAATGTTTACTCGAATTCTTAATAACTCTTTCCTTACTTGTACCCTTTACTAGATCAAGTTCTTAGCTTATTATGATTGCAGAGTTAAAAACATCTTCAAAAAGGAACCTCTTAGGTGTTAGTTTCCTTATAACCCTTCACATATATCTATGTTGCTCTAATTTATAGCTTATAATAGTTGGTATGGTTCATTAAGAGGATTATTTAAGTGTTTTTGACTTTAGTGTGATTAATTTTTGTTAAAAAAAAATTTCATTTTCCCTTTCATACTTACCCTTATAATACTTTTCGAGCATTAAAAAATTCTAACTCAAATCTAAGCGATATCATGCCAAGCATCCCTCATGACTGAGTTGAGAACTCCGTAATCAACAAAGTTTAAGAAGCTCAGAAATTGAAGCTACGAGAGTGGAGTTATGAGCATTTGAAGTTTGGGAGGTTAGAGCTCTTAATTTAGAAGAAAAAATGGCAAAACTCTCTTAGCTTCAAAAGTGAGAAATGAAAATTTTGCTAAGTCCCCCATGCTATATATAGTTTTTTTATGGATGATATCATAGATTTGATATTAGAGATATGATATCGAAGGTGATCTGATATCAAAGCTATGATATCACATTGGAAAATTTCAAATTTTTTGATGATTTTTCTTAACAAAAAAAATGAGTCAAGTGGAATTTCTAGAAGATATAAAACATGTCTATAGGATCTTGGATTATGAATGATGCATATTTTTCGAGAAATTGACATAGAAAGTACATAAAGAAAAAATCTCAAGCTAGGAAAGTTCATTAAGTGTTTTAGATGGATAAGAGATGGGTGTGAATTCTTGATGGATGAACAAATGTATTGAATTGATAAGGGAAGTTTTTATTAATATTTATTGTTGTTGGAAGGCTCAAGATGATGTGGAATTGCTTACCAGGTATAAGATACAATAGTTATACAAGTGGATCCTCCCCAAAGCAAGCTCTAGCCCTTAATGCCCTTGTATAACCACATCTAAAAGTGTCCTTAGGCACTCAAGGAGTTGAATGTAATGCATACCTATTTAGTAAAACACACATGTTCTTATCACCAAGTTGGAAAAATTACATTATGTACACAAAACCACAAGTTATAATTATTCATATAGTGAGATGAGATGGACTTAGAAGGGATTGTAGAAATCGGGATGTGAGGTGTCTTACCACAGGAATAATGAATTCTTATGTTTTATTAGTGGTTAAAATAATCATTAGCCTTTATGTCCAAGATTTAAACAAAGTCCAAACCACATTTTAGTGACATTGCACTGTTTCATCTCTTGAAGTCACAATTGGAAGACTACCACTATTGCAAGGAGCATCATCACTTGACATGTTGTCCAAGGGAGGAGTTTATTAATTGCACATTTTATTTTTTAGATTCCTAAGAAGCCACCTACCTTCAAACGTGGATAACATGTCTTTTCAATGGAACCTCCAGAAATTTATTTTGTGTATTTATTTTATTTTTTAACTATGTCAACCTTACTAAAGGACTACCTTCAAGCATGGGGAACATGTCTTTCTAGTGACATGGTAAGATAGCACCTATTGTACTCTTACTCCCATTTTTCATTAGATCTACAAGGACATAATATAGCCTAAGCAATAGGATAGAACTCATAGTAGTAATCCAAGAGAATCCATAAATTCCCTTGATGTCACACACTTGACATTCCTACTTGGTTCTTCACTTTTCGGTCTAGGCACAATGATCATAAGTTTATTCTTAGTTTTATAATGGAAAGAATATCATTATGGCCATGGTAAGAACCTCTTATTAATGGAATGGATGGATGAATGTTGTGGTCTCACTGTACAAATAATCAGTCCCTTATGACTTGATAACATAGGGAAATCTTCACCTTATTGGATTACATCTTGCCTTATTTGTGGTGTGGTTTATTAGTAATAAAAAATATTTACAAAAAAATGACAATAAAGTAGGAGAAAGATTTAAAATATAGTAAAAATGAAAAAAGATATAAAGAAGGAAAAATGTTACAAGAATGAAAATTTATTAAAGAATGGAAAAATGTGAAAGAATTAAGAAATTGAAAAGTATAAAAGAATGGAAAAATAAAAAGAAAGTAAAAAGTTCAGTAGAGTACCTATGTGTCTAGATGGACACCCCCATGACTATCATCAAAATTGGTTACATGAAAGAGAGAACGGGTGGAAGATAGTTGCACAGATTGGATAGATTCCTTGGAACGTTTATGATAAAGTTTGACTTGTTAGATGTTAACAAGAATGAGCTTATGAGGGTAGGATGGATGATATATGTGTAAGGCACATGATGGATAAGGTACTTCAACAATATACAGTCCTTCCCAAAGTGTTTGAAATTTGGCTTTTTGTGGCACATGATTGGGCTTATAGTAAAGGACCTATCTCCCGACTATATTATTACTTTCCTTATCTGTGTGTCATGCCTGTGTTCGGAGTAATGCTTATGGAGCTCATTATGCATTAGTGCTATAAGCATATTTTCATCTAAAAGGTTTAGATTCATGATATGTTGTCATTGGGCTAAGCTCACATCAAGGTTAAGTTGACTAGAAGTAGCTAAGGTTCAAAGCTCTACCTGAATAGAAAGTGTTGGTAGTTTTCCATGAACTAGCTCGCACGGGGAGTATCCTACAGGTAATTTCCATGATGTTCTATATTCCCATAGAGCATTGTTAAGTTTAATACTTCAATCCTTCCTAAACTTACTAACTGTTCTAGCTAATATTATGGTGATTTCCAAGTTAGTAACTTCTATTTGACCAGTAGCTTGGGGGGTGATATGGTGTAGTTAGTTTATGGTTGACCCCCATTTGTTGCATGAGCTTCTTAAAGGTAGCACTCGTAAAATGAGTTTCATTGTCAGATATCAGTTATTTGGGTACTCCAAACCTGTTTACCACATTTTTTGGGAAGAATTTGACAACAGTCTTAGCTATGTAATCTTTAACTGTTGCTGCCTCTACCCACTTTATACAATAATTCATAGTTACAATTATGTATGCTTTTCCATTGATCATCGGCATTATGGATCCCATAAAATCAATTTCCCATATATCAAATGGCTCCAAAGGTTGTATCCACTATTGTGGCCCTTCATTTTTGGCTGTCATTCCTTTATCCTTCTGACATCTATCATAAGACTATGCAAAGTTATGGATGTCTCTAAACAATGTAGGCCAAAAGTAACATGCCATTATTAGTTTGAGTGTCATTCTATGTCTTGCATAATGGCTACCACATGGACCTTGGGTGTCTTGTACAACTCTCTATTGGTCACACTTTGGCACATACCATCTGAATAGCCCATCTGCACAGATCTTGTACATATTTCCATTGATTCTCATATATCTTTTTGCTCTATTAAGGAATTATTCTCATTGGTTCTTACTTCAATTAGCATGAAGCTCTTGTGTTGATAAATAAGTCAAATAGTTTGTTTTCCATGACTTCCATGTCAAATTTACAACCTTTATTGTTTTGATAAACAAGTTCTGATCTAGGAGTTAGTTAGATAAAGGGTTTGCTTAATCTTGGGCATCCCACTTTAGCCTTGATAGATGATTGGCTACCACATTTTCTGTGCCCTTTTTATCGATCATTGTGACATCAAATTTTTGCAAAATAATGAGCCATGTTATGACCCTAGGATTGACCATTGGTTTATTCATGAGAAATCAAATGGCACTATGATTAGTGTAGACATAAATTTCATACCCAAGCACATAATGTCTAAACTTCTCAAGTGCATACACCATAGTCATCAGCTCCTTTTCTATTATGGTGTAGTTTAATTGTGCCCTAGTGATGCTTCTACTAGCATAGTATATATAATAGGGTCTCTTTTGATCATCTAGCTGTGTCAGTACTACACCAAGTGCGTAATTGGAAGCATCAATCATGATGTGAAAAGGCCTAGACCAATCTTGAGCTTAAAGGATTGGTGTCTCAACTAGTTTTTGCTTTAGAGCCTCAAATGCCTTTTCACATGACTTTGTCCATTTGAAGGGTGCATCCTTCTTAGTGAGTTCCATGAGTAATTTTGCTATCTTTGAAAAATTTTCTATAAATCTTCTATAATATCCCATGTGGCCCAAGAATGATCTCACATCTTTACTATTTGTGGCCTTTGAGTGATATTCTGTATGACTCGAATTTTCTTAGGATCTACCTCAAACCTTTTTAAGATATTTTATGTCCCAACACTATACCATCTTAGACCATAAGGTGGATTTTCTGCCAATTAAGCTTGAGATTGGTTTCCACACATCTTTTTAGTACCTACTCTAATTGGTCCAATGCTTTCTTGAAATCTAGCCCATATGTTGACAAATCATCCATGAATACCTTGATATTGTTCCAATATGTTTTTGGAAGATGCTTAGTACTAATCTTTGGAAGGTGGCCAACACATTGCAAATACCAAAGGGCATCTATTTGTAGGCAAATGTCCCCCATGTCGTTTTCTCTTGGTCTTCAGGTGCAATGCAAATTTGATTATATCCACTGTATCCATCCAAAAAATTGTAATGCTCATGTCTTGTAGTGGTATTTAGGACTTAGTAAACAAATGGCAAAGGGAAGTGATACTTGAAGGTAGTAGCATGCAACATTTGGAAATCAATGCATACTCACCACTTACTTCCTTTCTTTGAAATAATCACTAAGGGACCAACCCATTCACTATCTATAATAGGATAGATGAATCTTGCCTTTCGCAATTTCTCCAACTCTTGCTTGACTACTTCTTCTAATTTGGGATTGAGCCTTCTTTGGGGTTGGCATCATGGTTTGACTAGGGGATCAATATATATCTCATGTTGACAAATTCTCATATCAATTTGCATGATCTCATTATAAGACCACACAAATGTTGTGGGGCATTTGTTAATCACTTCGAGCAACTTCCTCTTATGTTCTTCTTTTAGGTTGGCATTGATTATTATTGGCTTGTTATTGTTTAGGAACACATACTCTAATGTTGTTGGTAGGGCCTTTATTTCTAGTAGTTCTAGCTCCATAGTGTCTGGGATCTCCAGTTATCCCCAGTTTGTCTCTTCTTTTTGACTTATTAGTGAGTAAGAGTGTCTTTTCCTTAATTGCTCTAGCTTATCAGCCTCTTCAACATAGGCACTAACAATTTTCTCTATAGGTTCCATGTACTTGTTGGATTGAGTTTCTTCATTTATGATCAGCCATTGGATGTCTTCTTGTTATGTGGCTGCAGCATATAGACATTTTTGCACACATGTTTCTTTTATACATTTATTGCATGCCTTGGTATTATTTTGTTTGATGGACCATATCCTTTGCACGTAATAACATCCATTATCATTGTATGTGATACATGGAACTCTACATCTTCATATGATACTAGCTTCATCTTCCTTGGAGATTTTCAAGAACAAGTCTCATGTACCAAGCTTAGCATTAATAGTGCTAAGCCAAGTTCTTCCCATGATGATTGGGAATTCTCCCTTATTTTTACTAACATGGATTACTAGAAAATCTGCAGGGTAAGACCAACCACTAATGATGGTGATCATTTCATCTACTTGTCCTAGTGGAATGGTGATCGATTAGTTTATAAGCTCTAACCGGATGTTGCTCTTCTTCAACGGTGGTAGATTTTAGGCCTAATACATGTATTGTGAGATCAGGTTCACTCCTAACCTGGAATCAAGTAGAGCCTTGCATAAGTTCTATCCTTTTATCCAAAGGTAAAATTAGGGACCTCATGGATCTGTTCGCTTTTTTGGAAGGGCTTCTACCTTTATCCAATGGATGATTATTTAAGTAAGCATGACAATGGTTACATTAGCATTCAACGAATAGTGAAGTTTGTTATTCTTTGAAGGATTGGATGAGGATGGAATAGAAGTAGATATGATCCCCATCCTTCGAACCTTTTCAAGACTCATTCGAAAGAACAATCATTTTCTGGATTTTGGTTTGCATGTGATTACATCATCTTGCTTGTTGACTGCCCTTGTTGCACTTTTTTGTTGCAGTTGTGATGGTAGTTCCCCTTGCATGATAGGAGGTGGCACTAGCAAGATAGGATTTGGATGTTGATTGGAAGAACCAATTGTGGATGGATGCATGTACGAGTTTGAATCTATGCTTGGTAGTGTTGGTTTATGGTACTCAGTGGGATAATATTGTGGAGTCTAAACAATAGCATTACTATGAGAGATTGGACGTTGCACATAGTATCCATATGGGTTTGGTTGCTGATATGGATATTATTTGTGTGGTGGTGGCATGGCCCACAATTGGGATTGTTGTCATTACTGATGATATTGCTCCTATGGCTATGGGTAGGCTCCACTTAGATAGTATGTTGGTTGGAAGGTTTGCCTGAGGATAAAGTAATCATTTGGGCATTGGTTTCTTAACAAATATGGGATTGAGTGCATATGTCCCTATCTCTTGTAAGTGTGCCATTATGGGACAACATCTTTTGGGATGTTCGTATTGGCATACAACACATCCTTTCTCATCTTCCAAGCTTGTGTCCAAACACTTAGCCACTAAGGCTACTTTGCCTTTTCATCCAAAATCTTTCTTCTTTTTCTTATCCTTGCCTTTACCAAAGACTTGCTTTATTTTCTCTACCACAATCTTCAATGCTGTTGTAAATTTTTCATCAACTGAGTCCCACATTTTCTCTACCTTTGCTACGATGTCAATTATAAATTTCTAAATTGGTAGAGTCTTCTTCTAAATTACTTGATCAATGCTTCAAGTAGCTAATAAGGGTTCATCATCATAATTAGGTTCACTGGCTCTATTGTTGTGATATCTCCTTTGGTGCTCATGTCATTCTTGATCTTCTCTCCTATCCTTGCATCTTCTTTATTTATAATCTTCATCTTCCTCATTTGAATTCCTTGGGTGATAGTCATGGTAATCATGAGTCCTTCTCTCCTCCATGTCATGGTCTTGGTGCCTTAGCCTCCTCCTATCAAAGTCCACCGACGATCGTGAGGATGAGGATGAGGATGAGGTAATAGGAGAACGGTGCCAACTTGTCCCCCTATCATGACTCCAATATTCTTCTCTATGGGATCCAATAAAAACTCTTGGCCTTGAGTCTTGCTTATACTTTAAGTCTATTGCCTCTTTCTTAGGTGTCTTTGTTAAGGTGGAATACAATTGAACTTTGACAATTTCCTCCAATCGGATGATAGGTGTTTGTGAATAGACTTCATGATCCTGGTGGAGTTGTTTAACGATGAATGTATTACCATCAAGCTCTTCTAAGACAACATGAGAGTTGATTTTCTTTTCCTTATTATGGACATGTTTAATTTTCCATGGCAAAATCTCTCTTTACTTACTCCTCAATAGGCTAATAGGGTTGTGTCATGTGTTTGGTCACATGATACTTGTCAAGAGCCTTACTTAGATTCATGCCCCTTAGAACTATTTGAAGCATGATGGGTGTTGAGTGCTATGGAGGTAGAAGAATGTTATCTTGAAGATCTCTCCACCTTAGTTGCTCCTCTTGGTGAAAGATGAAAGTAAAATTGGAATAATAAGAATCATGCTAAGCATATGAGATCCTTGCTTACATTGGCATACTCCATTCTTCTTCATTAGTGATTCTATCATTACCCCTTTTTGTCTCTTTGGTAGGTGATGATATATCTTTGTTTGAAGCCATGTTGTGGTTTAACACATTTGGTTAAGTGTTCTTACTTTAGAGTTATTAGAAGATTGTGAATTTTAACTTTGGGTTCTTAATACAACAAACTTTATGAAATTAATTACTTAGCATACATTGACTTGTCCCCTGCAACGATGCCAATGATGAGTAGTGGAGCAATCCAAAGCCCAACCATACAAGTCATAGACCTTCACACATGACCAAATCGTAATCCATGGATAACGCAATGTTAATATCCTAGCAATTGGTTTAAGTTCGATACCATTGTCTTTCCATGTGGAGCTAGTGAAGTCTATGTGTATGTTTTAGCTCGTCGTGAGGTATATGATATTTGATGTTGTTTAAATTTGGGTTCTTGATGCAATGAACTTTATGAAATCAATTACTTAGCATACATTAACTTGTCCCTAGCAACGACACCAATGATGAGTGGTGGAGCAATCCAACACCCAACTATACAAGTCACAAGCATTCATGAGCAACCATATCGTAATCCATGGAGGAGGCAATGTTAATATGCTAGCAATTGGTTTAATTTTGAGACCATTATCTTCTCACGTGAACCTAGTAAAGTCTATGTGTATGGTTTAGCTTAGCATGAGGTATATGATATTTGATGTTATTTGGCCATTCTTGCTCTTAGCAAACATGATAAAATGAAAATAGTTTCTAATCCTAAGTCTAAGTAATTGAAAGAAAATAAATCTAACTTAGCCTAACGCAATGGATATATGGTACTAGTCTACTATACATGCCTAGGACTCATGTAGTCATCATTGGGATTACCAAGTGGTATTACTACTGAGCAAATCAAGCCATGCCACTACTGGGTTATCAAATAACTACACTTAGTGCTCAAAAGCAATCATATCCTTACTACTTACTTTCAACATGTAAAATGAAATGCTTGTAAAGTAAACAATTAACTAGGAAAATAGAAAAAACTATTTTAAGTAAACATAAGAAAACTAAGTGGATGCTGCAATGATGATAAGCAATCTTGATCTCTATTTCCAGTCATGAACTGTGTCCAAGTGTAATTCACTCAAATAAAGACACTGTACAATCGCTCAATGTCATACTATGGCCATACACTCTATTGCTAACTACGGAATGAAACTGTAAGAGTTCTGCTACTAGTGGAATGAAACTTCTATGGATCCATGCACCTAAGAGTTGTATTTATAGGTTGCACACATGCCATGATATTATATCTACAATGACGTAGTATGTGCTATGATATTGGATAAATGATATTGTTGTGGACTAAAATTGACTTTATTAGTTAGATATCTTATTCTTAAGGATATTACTTTTTAATTATAGCTTTAAGCAAAAATCTTCCAATGAAAGTTGAACAATTCATTTATTTCTTGTAGTATTAATTTCTTTTTGTTTTGGAGGCTCAAACATGGAAAGCTTTTGGTTTCTATTTTTATTTATTCATTATTTCTAATTGATGTTTTCTTTCTTTTATCTTTAAAGAGAGTTTTCTCCTGATTTATAAAAAATCCTTTAGTAAGAAATAAAAATTGGAGGTGCATTTGAACAAAGGTAAGGCCTAATCATTTTCCCACCCCATGAGATGGGTTTTTAGGATTGGTTGTAAGGATGAAAACCTAAAAAAGTATACTCAAAATCCTTGAGCTTTTTCTTTAAACTCTCTCTTCATTGATCTAATGTACTATGAAGTTTTTAAAATCATTATTCATTTTTTTAGGATTTAACACCTCCCTAAGAAACTTAAAAAGGGTTTTGGAAGAAGTAATTGCCAACATACAATGAGATAAGTTGCAAAATGTTTGAACAATTTCAAAGATTGTATGTGATGTACTAAAATTATGAAAATCAAACCCAACCAACTCATTATGAAAAGACATAAAATATAAGCCAATAAACACATATATTCATAAGTTTAATAAACTCCTACAAGTTAACTAACCAAATGTATGAACAATATTAAGATGAAAAATTTAAGTGAAAGCATCAAGACAATAAGAAAAATTAAAATGAATGAAGTTAACAAGACTAATAGATATGAAAGTATTTATTAGTCAATGAAAGTAGTTTGTAAAGATAATAGATAAATGAACATTGATCCATGAGAAAATATGGGTGAAAAGAATCATCAAGCTAGAAAGACCATCAGATGAAGAATGCTAAGTACATCAAATGATGGTAAGCATAACATAACCTAACCTAGCAATAATGCACATTAAAAGTTGTTAAGAATATTAAGTTATTAGCATTCTTAACCTATGATGAACAATTGTTCCAATGTCAATCAATTACGAAATCACATGCCAAGATGCTAGATGCTATATAGTAATTGTAATAAATCCCCATAAATATAGTTCACCTACCACATTTATAGCACCATTTGATGAGAGATATTTAGACTCTTTTATTTTCTTAATTCTTATAGTAGTCAGTGAGTGTTTGTAGTGTGGTTTTAAGTCAATTGTACAACATTTTTATTTAAGTGGAATATACTTAGATATATTCCATGAATGATAATAAAGATCATGATTGATTTCATTATATGATAACACTCTAACTAAGAATAGATTTAATTTCCTTATTATTTATTATTTTCCTAACATAATATTTACGATTCTATTACACATTAATCATATGGTAGAATGAGCATGACCAATTTTGTGCATAACATAGACTTGTCTAGTAATCCTAGTAGTGATATCACTCAGTGTGCCTAGTAGTGAATTTCTTGGTATAGGACATGCATAACAAACTGGGAATCATACACTCATCATTTTAGGCAAACTTAGAATTAATTTTATTTCTCATTAGATTAATTTGTTAAATTCTATATGTTTAGTTAGCTTAGTAAGGGTTGAACAATATCATGATTATACACCATACATTGAACTATATCATATTAGTGGATAATGCTAAGTTATAAACTTCTAATTGAAGAAAGATAAAAGTCACAACTAGTCTAGGTGGAAAGATAATGACTTGCGATCTTATGTTTAACTATCTAGATATCAACTAAATCCATCCACAAATTATGACATGGTCTACTATAGCATTTGTAGATCATATAGTCAAACATTGGATATACTTGTGACTTATCATTGGCATCATTGTAGGGGATGGTGCTAATAATCTAAACTAGTTAGATTATAAATTCATATTGTTAAGTTCATAATGATATATTTTTTAGAAAATTTAATATTATTTAAAGTCACATATATAGTAATTAGTTAATCATGTCTACTTCTCATAGGACTAACATTCCACCTTGCGTAGATAATCTTGTAGGAGATAATTATGGAACAAAAAATAGTGAGGATGAAGGATCATATCAAATGAATGTCCCTTATACACATCTAGGTCTCTACTATCTTGAATTCTCTCGTTTCTTTCGTCAAAAGAAGCAAATGTAATGGTGAGGCTTGTAAGGCAACATTATGCAACCACTTGATAGAGCAATCACACCAATGCTTATAACTACTAATGAGTGACGGGTACCCCCTACGTCCAACCATACAAATCAAAAACGTTCATGCATGATCTAGTCAAATTTCGTGGATGGGAATAATGTGGCATCTAGATTATTCAGCATTGATCATAGGATGTTGTCTTCCCACTTTGACTAGTGGTAGCTTTGTCATGTATGGATTAGTCTAAAGTGAGGCATATGATGGTTGATGTTGTTGCAGCCTTAAACTAATCTTAACAATAATAGAGAAATTAATTATTCAATCTAATTAACAACAAGAAGACAAAGTCTAAACTAGCCTAAGGATGTTGAGTGTTTGTTTCTAGCTTGCTATACACGTCTTAAATCCATGTATCCACTACTGGGATTACTAAGCGTTATGTTACTATGTGAACTAAGTAATAACCCTACTAGTATTACCAAGTGAATACGTGTTTATGCTTGAAACTAGTCATGCTCATTCCACCAATTCATTAATATGTGTGAAAATATACATATTACCTAAGTACATGAAGAGTAAATTACATGGAAAGTAAATCCAATCTAACTCAAAGTGTTGCAATGAATGTAAATCAATCTCAATCTTATTGTCATTCATAGAATGTGTCCAAGTACAATGATGCTCAAATAAGATGTCATACAACTGACTCCAATTCACAATGTGAGCACTCATTAACTATTTCCTAAGATCACGAAATGAAGCTATATGAGTCTAGCTACAAAATCATAGAAAGGTGCTAAATACACAGCAGGTGCTTACATATTTATAGGAAAAAAGAGACATTACGTCAACACATCAACACAAACGTCAACAGGGATGCATCTACACAGGCCCATTGATGCAGCCAATTGATGATTCATCATATCCCCATGACTGACTAAAAACTTGTCCTTGAGTTAACAAAATTAGATTAAGATTTTGATGAGTGGTGAGGTACCCCTACACCCAAACATACGAATACGAGCGTTTTCACGTATGATCTGGTCGAACTCCGCAGATGGACTAGTTGTGACACCTAGACAGTTAACCTTAGGTCATAGTTTGTTGTCTTCCCACCTAGACTAGTATTAGCTTTGTCACGTATGGTTTAGTCCAGAGTGAGGTGTATGATGTGGTTCCTAATCTATGCTACTCTTGAAGGCAATGGAAAGTAATAGTAACTAAGCTAAGAGGGGAAAGGGTAAGAACGAATCTAAACTAGCCTAAGTGTGATGAGCATCCGCTCCTTAATCATCTGTACACATCTTGGACCTCGTGCATGACTACCACTGGGATTACCAAGCGCATGGCCTAGGTATGCTACTGGGTTACCAAGTAGTCACACTTAAATGCTCGCGATTAATTCGTACTCATTCCACATTACTAGGAGATAAGGGTGAGAGAGATTAATTAGGAAAGTAGTAGATAATAATAACAATTAATTAAATAAATAACATAGTGAATGCTGCAATGATAAAGTAATCTTGATCTTTATTTCTGGTCATGTGCGTGTCCAAGTACGTCACACTTGAATAAAAGATGCTGTACAATTACATTCACCACACTGCGGGCAGACACTGGAAAATATTCTAACTCTGGAGGGACAAAACTGCCAGAGTCTAGATACTATCTAACTCTATGTTCTAAAATAAGGGAGAGCCGCCTCTTATTTATAGAACTAGCAGCAAGCTGCGATATCGCGTATGCGATATCGCGTCCCATCATACCCCCACGACTGAATAAAAACTCGTCCTTGAGTTATTATGATTACATAGTGGATAGGTATGGGATTATTAGATGGAAAAAGAGATGGGATGATGCCACAGTGTGGGAAGAAAACAAAATAAGGACACAACACACAGAATATACTATAACTACAAAAATTTGGAACTCATGTAGTTCCTAGTGGCGTTGGCTCCTCCATTGGAGCCTTCGCTTTGTCTTGTGCTCTAGGATTTAGGGCTTGATGGCATTGAACTATGGCCTGGAGCTTCTCCTCTTCGGTCTGAGGATCTTGTGCTGTCCATGCTAATGTTTCAACGTTTGATGAAGTTGGCACTTCCCACGGACAAGGTAGTTGCGGAAACATTTGGTTGGCCTTGACATACCAAGTTGCGAACACCCGTCATTCCTCCTCATAGGCTCTAGCTTTATCCTTGTATTCGTTAAAGTCTACTAGCTGTCGAGCCAAGTCAGTTGTAGCATCTTTCTATCCCTGGTAGCTAGCTTTTACCACCTCAAGTTCAGAATTTGCGACTTCTAGTTTCTCCAACAACCTCTTGCGTTCCACAAATTCTGCTTCGTATTTGATGTGGGTGGTTGCTACCTACTGCTTGAGCTGTGACCCCAAGCACCCTGCTGTTAACATGGTAAGGTTGGCATATCTTAGGTTTGCCAACTCCATGTACTCTGTCAAGTCCTGAATTTGCAAGTCCTAGTTCTTAACTTTCACTTGGTGAGCGAAGGCATACGTGTCCAATATGGCCCACCAATCAGTGTGTTTAGCACTGATAGTATTGATCTAAGCCTTGGCCATATGGATCTCCTTTTCAAGGATCTTTTTATACATCCCCACTTGATTGCAGAAGTGCTCCTTCAGCTTCTCATGTCGTTTAGCCTCGTTCTGCCATGCACTTATCTCAATTGTTGACTTTTGACGAATGGTGCGTACCTTCTCCATTGAGAGGGTTCAATTTTCTTTGGCTAAATGGCTCACGTCTCGGTTGACCCGAATGAATTGTTCTCGTAATTGATGAAAGTGTTCATCGAGAACGTTCTTTTACTTTTCTATAGTGGTTAACCAAATATTATCTGCAACCAGCTGCTTGTTTTCTTCTTGTAAGGCTTTGAGTGCCTTAAGATGCACATGAGTTTATGCCTATGCTGCGGAGGCATCCCAAACAACCTTCTCTTTCTCATTGACCACCCTTTATTCTCCTCTATTAATTTGGTTAGCTGCTCGGTTCTAAAGTTTTCTAACTGGTCTGCGGGAACAAATTGCAGAGGGTCCCGCTGTGCTGCTTGTAAGGCCACGAGCTACTCTTGTAGTTTTTGCACTTTAGCTTCAGCATGCTCAACCCTTACCTCTGTTAAGACCAACTTCCCCTTTGTGGAAATGAGGTCTGACTGAATTGCCATAACATCCTGAGGGATGTGAAACAAGGACGTCATTACTTGCCCTGTTTGAAGTAATTAATTAAGCACATCCTCATGTTCCGCAGGAGTCATTGAGGTTCCAGCCAGAGTTTGAGCATCCCGTGCTCCTGTGAGATCTGCTGGTGGCACAACAAAGGATTCTTTGATGTGGTCTGCGACCACTTTTGCAGCTCTCGCAACATTCTAGTATTGCATAACCACCACGGTGGCCCCTTCACCAGTCTCTAACTACACCTGGATAGATGCCGCATTTCCTGAGATCTATTATGACCATCTACTTTTCCCTCCTCTTTTTTGAATGGATAATTCCCCCCTTGTGCGATCTAATGAAACTGTAGGCTAGATGGCATCATCGATGACGTGGAAGAGGTTTGCATTATCACGACTTCCCCAACTAACCATCTCAGCAATGGCCCTAAGATGGCTAATCGATGGTCTGTAGTCTTGCAGCGGTGGCGGTTGATCCTGGCCCGTGCTAGGCCCTGCTTCTTATTGTTGGTTGGGACCCGTGGCTGGAGGTTAAGTGGGTCCTGCAAGTTGAGTTGCAATTGGTCTAACCATATGTTCTTCTTCTTGTTTGGGTCCCAACTCTTCGCCAGTGCTTTTCCTTGGAGGTAGCGCCTTTAGCAATTCAACTTATGAAGCAGTCTAGGCTTTTCAGAGGACATCATTGGTGTATCCCTGAATACCAGCATGTCGGCAAAGCTTTCTGATAAGACAAGGGAAGGGTAGTGCCATCTTCCCTGTCTTTCGTTCTTCAAACTGCCTCAGGATTTTCGTCAAATATAGATGGGGTAGGTTAGCGTTAACCTTTCCCATCAACATCGCACATCCTCTAGTCACATATATCGATATCCTTTTTAAGCCCTTTGTGGGGAAGAGGTGATATGTCCCAATTTTGAAGTAAACCCTCTCTTCCGTTGTCAACTCACCAAATGCTTTATCTCTGCCATAAGCCTTCTCCAACCAATCCTTTCACACATCAGGGTTTGAACGGGTGGATAACCAAGCAACCTGGGGCCTTGTATTCAGAAGGTTTAACACTTCCGAAATGGCTTGCATAGAGAAGTCAACTATCACACCACATATATAAATAGTGGTGCCTTGCTCCCTATTGTGCCAAAATTGGTACATTTCTCCTAGGTACCAGGCACCGCTTTCAGAGAGGATAGGCCATAAAGGAGACCCTTTGAGGTGATCCCTAATGACCTCAGGAGCAAACTCTACAAATGATTCAAAGTTCAACTCCATAATCACCTCAGAGAATGTGGACTTCTCATGGATAGCCTGAACACATTCTTGGGGCAACGTGAGCTGTTGTCCCGGTTCAGGTGCTGCAGCAGCTCCTCCTTCTGCTTGCCTGGACCATCTGGTAGGAGGTTCTTCTTGATGAATGCTGAATGATTGCTCCTCCTATTCTGCATATTGTTTGGCAGGACCTTGTCTTCCACCTCTCTGAGGTCATTTCTTTCCACCTTGAGCAGGACCCTCCTGTTGTCCACGTTTCGGGGCCATCTGCAATCACATAGGCCAAGCATTAGTAAGGTTTTTATTAATGATCTTATGTTATCACGTGTGATAGTGCCCAAAAGTTTGTAATAATGAGTCATGTGACGTAGGTGGTTGCCATTTTAGTTTCCCGGTATACCTAAGGGTTAAATGATTTTTAGGCACAATTATTCTAAGTGTTAGAGTTAATTATCCTAGATGATGTCCTTTGGGCGATGATAAATTTCAAAAAATTTAGGCACTTTTCAGCAAGTGTCCCTCCCCCATGACTAAGCTGAACACTCCAGGTTCAAGTAGGTTCAAACGGAATTAAAATCGGAGTACCAGCGAGCGAGATAGAGTGAGAAAAGTAAGGGTCACTCAATCGCAAGTCGTAGAGAAAAATTTCAAAAACTCCCCCTGTGTGAATGAAAAAATGATGCTAAGTGTTGTGGGGGGGTCACCTATTTATAGGTTACGATGACGCGATATTGCATACGATACATCGCGTATGCGATATCATGTCCCAAGTGACATGGGACACCATGAAAATACCGACTTTTAAAAGGATTTTCTTGAAATTAACGTTGGAAATTGAGGACATTGGCTATGATCAAGATGTTCTAGGGAAATTTCATTAATTCGAAAGGCACCATTAATGATGATGGTGTGGATTTTATCAATAAAACCATGGGTGGTTAAGAAAGAGGCTATGTAATGGTACATAAGAACATTGAAATTCAGAGGGATAATAGTAGGGAAGGAATGTTATGAAAAATAAGCTAAGGGTGAAAAATGGTGTGTGTGAGCTAAATCATCAGTGAAGATTACAAAAAATTAGACAAGTGGGTCCTCCCCAAAACAGGTTCTAACCTATAATGCCCTTGTGTAACCACACTTAAAGTGTCGGTGGGCACTAGAAGGGTTACAATGTAATCCGCACTAACTCCACAAAACACACACATGTAAATATCACCGGAATGAGATGAAAATTCTATGCTACATGGGACATGAGCTATAATTACATGAATAGTGAGATGAGATGAACTATAGGAAGGGATTGTAGAGATTGGTACATGGGGTGACCGACCTAGGGCATAGTGAATCCTATGTGAGAAGCATGATTAAGGTGTCAGTAACTCGTCATTCCAAGCTTAGGACCAAGTCCATACCTCTAATTAGTGACATCGCATTGTTTCATCCCATGATGAACAACTATGAGAGTACCACAACAACAAGGCGTACGATCACTTGGTGTTTTGTGCAAGGGAGAAGTGACTTTTGTTTTGTGGCACTTTTCTTTTCATTTTCTTTGTCTCTTCTTTCTTTCTTTTTTCACCTTACTGAATCCAGAGAAGCCGCCAACCTTTAGGCATGGGTGCATGTCTTTCTAGTGGGATCCCCTAGAACAGCATTTGATTTTTTGCGTGCCCTTTTGATTACTCTTACTCCCATTTTTCATTAGATCTACAAGGATCTTAGCACAACCATGTTGCATGACAACTCACACAGACATCACCAAAGAGAATCTGCAAGTCCCCTTGATGTCACACCCTAATCATTCCCTCTTGGTCCATCCTTCTTCATTCTGGGTACAATGAACACAAAATTAATTTAAAGTTTTAAGAATGTCAATAATATCACTGTACCCTTGAACAGACCCTCTTATTTGTAGAGTGGATGAGTGGATGTAATGGGCTCACTGTTCCAAATAATTGATCACTCAAGACTTAATAACATAGAACACACCTCAACCAATGATCCACATGAATGTTTTATTCATAGATGAGATTACTTACAAAAACATAAAAAAGACAAAAAGGGAAAATAAAAAGTTGTAAAATTAAAGAAAATAAAAAGTGGTTATTAATCCTGCTTGCTATTAGAATGGGGGATATCCCTCATAGCTAAACGGTTGAGGATGGCAAGGATTAATAATTGATGACGGGGGTCCTTGCATCTTGGAGATATTGGGGCCCGGTCATACTTACCCCATTGGGTTTCACACATTTGATTATAATGAGCATAGTGGGGCAATTTGTACGATGTAGTTCCTGGATAACGAGTTGACCCACTAGGATGTTTGTGACCGTTAGATGGTATGCAAGGACTAGGATGATGCCCTCCATGGTTGTGTTCATTGGACCGTATTGTTGTTGGAGTGTGAGTTGATGGCCCTGATGAAGAAACATGAGGCATTGGTTTTGAAGATGAGGGTGCACCACAGTGTGGGACTTGTACTGAGTTAGAGGATGCAGTGGCCTCGGTATTGTGTTGTTCCTTCTTATGGCCGTGTTTAAAGAAGGATCATTTTTGATGTTGTTGAGGTTTCTCACTACTGTTGGAAGTAGTAGCACAAGTAGCGTTCGTGGGTTATTGATGTGGTGCAAACACCTTAGGAACAGTTGGTGGCATTGTAGAAGGAGGGAAAGGATGAGAATGTTGAAAGTTAGGAGGAGTATAAGGTGCAAAAGGTGGTGGTTATGTTGAAGGCATGGGTTGATAGTATTGAGGAGAATGGTACTGTGGTGAGATAGAGTATGTTGGCCTAGTTGGAGACACAGGATGTTGGACAGGATAAGCATTTGGGTTCAGATAGTACGAAGGGTGTCTCCAGTCTAAGGGTGGTCTCCCTCATGACTGGGATTGTTGCCACTGTGATTGAGCACAGTATCTCTGTATGAACTCTGGATGTAACGTGTTTCCCCAATGCTCATGTAAATGTAGCAATATTGGACATTGGCCTTTGGGGTGATCATACAAGCATATGTTGCATTCATACATATGATTGGTAGTTGAGCTCTTACTTTCCTTATCCCTTCTTTCCAATTATCTAATGTTTCTTCCTGCTTCTTGGGTTGTCAAAACTCTATCTCCAATAATGTTGATAAATTCTCCACACTTTTGATACGTCCATTCCAACATCTTGTTGATCTTTGCCTCGACTTCTTCTAATGTTTTTTGTGTTGGCAAAGATGATGTTTCCACCTTGAGATTGGTTGATTTCTCCTTTTTATGATCATGGACCTTTGTTAAGTTGAGATTTTGGTCCCGTTGATGTTTTTCAACACTCTCCCATCTAGCCATTTCTCCTTCTTCTTTTGCTACCTGCTTAATAAGCTCTTGGACTTGATGGATTCATAGTTCATATAGTTGACCTTGGGCATACATTCCTAAGGTCTCTCTTGTTTCATTACATAGCCCATCAATGATATGGTACATTAGCCTTTCCTCAGAAAACCCATGGCTTGGACAGTTGTTTAACAATGTGTAATATCTTTCGAAGGCCATGTCCAAGGGTTCATGTTGTGCTTGTTTCCATCCTTGGATTTGTTTCCTCAAGGCTAACACTCTTGCGTAGGTTTGATATCTTTCATTAAAGACTTCTACCATTGTTGACCAGCGTCGTATTGAATTTGGTTTTTACAATCTATACCATACTTTTGCTTGGTCAATGAGTGTCATAGGGAAGAGCTTAAGTTTTTGCCACCCGTTATCAATGTTGTTCGATGTGTAGGCATCGTAGAAGGCTAGTAAATGTTGTTGCGGATCTAAGTCATAGCCTCCTGAAAAAGTAGGAAAGTTGTTTAAATCGAGCCTGGGTAGACGGCTCTCTTTACGATGCCTACATGAGATTCGAACAGCCTCCTGTATTTGCGTTAAGCTTGTAGTGGCCAATAGGGGTTCATCTTCATTGGGTAAGTTATGCTTTCGTGTGTTGGGATGACGTTGCTTTCGTTCATGTTTATAAGAAACCCCCACTTCAGGTTGTATACTCCAATCTTCATCTTCATATAGTTCGTTGGTTCTCCAATGAACTTCCTCACTAAGTGTGGCATTGTTGTAATCTGGTAGGAGAGGCATTGCTGTGGAGTTGTATGTGAATTTATGTGTGACTTTTTATAATTATTTCTTCTTCCTAAGAGATATATTGTTAAGTCCTATACAATGACCTTGTATGATATAACTAATCTAGATAACTAGCATCGTCCCCGGCAACAGCGCCAATGATGAGTGGCGAGGTACCCCTACACCCAACCATACGAATACGAGCGTTTTCACGTGCGATCCGGTCAAACTCTGCAAACGGACTAGTTGTGGCACCTAGACAGTTAACCTTAGGTCGTAGTTCGCTGTCTTCCCACCTGGACTAGTATTAGCTTTGTCACATATGGTTTAGTCTAGAGTGAGGTGTATGATGTGGTTCCTAATCTATGCTACTCCTGAAGGCAATGGAAAGTAATCATAACTAAGCGAAGAGGGGAAAGCGTAAGAAGGAATCTAAACTAGCCTAAGTGCGATGAGCATTCGTTCCTTAATCATCCGTACACATCTTGGACCTCGTGCACGACTACCACTGGGATTACCAAGTGCATGGCCTAGGTACGCTACTAGGTTACCAAGTAGTCACACTTAAATGCTCGTGATTAAGTCGTACTCATTCCGCATTACTAGGAGATAAGGGTGAGAGAGATTAATTAGGAAAGTAGTAAATAACAATAACAATTAATTAAATAAATAACATAGTGAATGCTACAATGATGAAGTAATCTCGATCTTTATTTCCGGTCATGTGCATGTCCAAGTACGTCACACTCGAATAAAGGATGTCGTACAATTACATTCACCACACTGCGAGTAGACACTGGAAAATATTCTAACTCTGGAGGGACAAAATTGCCAGAGTCTAGCTACTGTCTAACTCTATGTTCTGAAACAAGGGAGAGCCACCTCTTATTTATAGAACTGATGGTGGGCTGCGATATCACGTACGCGATATCGCGGGGAAAGATGCGATATCGCGTCCCATCAACTTTGTTTACAAAATTGGGAATGTATGGGATTATTGATTAATGTTGACTACTAATAGACTTTGAGTGTCGCATTACAAAATTTCATTTGAGTGGATGTATTACAAAATGATGGAAAGATTGGACATACATTAAATTTTGCAAAATTTGTAGAGGTCTTAAAAAATTGATTGAAGATGATTTTTCTTGTTGTTGCTAGCAGTGGAAGACTTCCAACCTTGATTATTATGTTGATGTTTCTCTTTCTATGTAGAGCATTCTTGAAGGATGAACTAAAATTTCTTTTCATCATCCCATGGATCTAGCAAACATGTGATATTTGAGCCTTTATCCTATATGTGCTACTATTTGTTCATGGGCATATCCTCCTTTGTCCTTTCCTTGGTAGCATTCCTAGCTTGGAAAAAGACCTTTGACCTTAGGCTTTCCTTTCAACATCACTTATGATCACCAAAGGATCATCATTAGTTTTGGTAAATTTTCCTTTATAATAAACCCTTTTCGGATCCCTTAGTTAGCTTAAAATGTTAGTATTTAAGCATAAGGTGATAACAAGGTACTATTCCCAAGGCTAGAGGGTAACTAAAATAATCAAGTTGTTCACATTCTTTTGATTAATTACTATTAGTTACCATAATGTTCGAAAATAGGATGTTAGAAAAATTTCAAAAAAAAGAAAAAAAAAACATCCTTTGCCCCCACGATTAAGGAGCTTAACTCCAAAAGTGCACAAGTTTTCAAACAAGTAAACCCAAAGGTCCAATGCAAAAGATGACCAAGAAATTTTGAATTTTGAAGGATATTATAATAGAAAAGTAGGATAAATTAATTGAAATTGATAAGAAGTAGTTCCAAAAGCATGCATAAATTCAAAGAAGTCATAATGATGTCTTGGAAGATGTGAGGTTTAGTTCAAAGCCATGATCAACAAAAGTTAAGCAAGTGGATCCTCTCCAAAGCAAGCTCCTGCCATAATTCCCTTGCATAACCACTTCTATGAATGTCCATGGGCACCTTAGAAGTTAAATGTAGACCATGCCTTTATTCCAAACAACACACAATTACCATGGTTGGGATGTTGTACTATACTATACAAAACCATTGGGCTCAGAATTGCATGCAACTGTGAGGTGAAGAATGGGATGAGAAGGGATTACAGAGATTGGGATGTAAGGTACTTTACCATGTACATAATAGGTTCCTATGTGAAATGTGACTAAAATGATCATCATAGCTATCCGTCCAAGTTTCAGACCAAGTCCATATCATGAACAATGACCTCGCATTAATGTGTTCCTTCCTGCCTACTAGCATGAGTCCACAACAACCTCCTAGAATTATTGTCACTTCAAAAAGAGAAGAAAATAGAAGGAAGGAAGGGCCTTAGTTAGAGGGGTGCCTTTAGGCATGGGTAACATGTCTTTCTAGCCACATAACCAATTCTTATAGCCCATTATTATGTCTAAGGGGTGTGCTTTGAATTCCCATTATTGTTGTTTTGTTTTTTTCTTTGAATGTGGGAACCACACCATGCAAAGACATAACTTCTTATTTATTGGTCAACAAGGGAGTGATGATACGTTCCTAGAGGAATCATAAACCACATGAAGAAAGTCAAGAAGAGAATCCAACAAATCCCCTTGAGGTCACACCCTTGCCATTCCCACTTAGTCTTTCCCTCTTTCTTCAAGGTACAATGATTAGTAATCAATTTTAGTTTCAAGCAAGAAGAACCATGGGAAAAACCTTTTATTTAGAGAATTAGAGGTATGGATGAGGTGGTTTCACTACTTTATACAATTACTTACCCAACCATCTTGATAACATAGAACAAAAACCCAACACATAGCATTGACGTCTACATCATGACTAGCAATATAATTAACAAAAACATAAAAGACATTCATAACATAAAGAAAATGATGCAAGAAAAGAGAAAATTATAAAGAAAAAAAACAAGAAATGAAAAACATATTAAGAATTGGAAAATGGTGAAAGAAATAGGAAGATGATAAAAAATTGTAAAACAAAAAATTGAAAAGCACTTATTAGTTCTTAAATTAGGATGGGGCATCTCCCCCACAATCAATCTTATGGGTGAGCATTTGGGAAATGGACTGTACACCTCGGTTATACACCATAGTTTTTCCATTTATCATCTCTGTGTTGGTGATCGTTTGGGACCATCAACGTTGTCCTCCGGTCTCGTGACTAGAATCATGGGAAATGAAGGTGTCCCTTCAAACTTGAGTTTAGGTGCTTGCTGGTCTCTAGCAACACCAAGGACTAGATACCTCCAAATAAACTCAGTGGTAATAGAGCGAACTAAGCATAAATGTGTGTTTGTTATTATGAATGTTGAAATAGTTGGGTTTGTGTATGAAACTGTAATTGGTTTTTATAATAAAAATTCAGCTAACCTTGTTGAATACTGTGAGTCATTAAAGATTTCTATTTTTTCGAGTCACTTAGTCTATATAGTTCTTATAGTATGTTGCTTGAAACAAATAAAATTTCACCAAGGTGTTTAAGCACAATCCTGCAGAAATCTACTTCTAATTTTTCCCAGAGAGAAAGATCCATAAGAAAACTAGAAATAGAGCAAGATTCAATGGGTTTTAAAAAGTGAAAAGAAAAGAAAGTAGATTTGTGTGAAATCTCAAACATTTAAGTGAGATAAATTGAACATGAGGAAAGCAATAAAGCTATTCTAGTTCAATCTAAGTATTAGAAATTGTCCAAACCCTCTAAGCCCAAAAGAAATTTCATGAAAGACACTCTTATTAAACTACCAAAATGCTTTGTAAACGATAAAGTACAAGCTTTTATTTGGGTAGTTAATAGTTGTCAAGAATTGCAAACAATAGAGCTATTAGAAAAAGTTTGACAATTTCAAGATTGAAATATCAAGGCAACAAACTTTTTAAAAATGAAGCTATTTCAAGTTAGCTCAAAGTATCAAAGATTTTCTAGACCCTCTAGACTCAAACAGGCAATTTCATAAAGACATTAGTATTAAATTGCTCAAGATGCTTTTTAAAGATAACGTAAGCTCTTATATGGCAAATAAATAGAAGTCTTGAAGTATGTGAAAATAAAGCTATAAGAGCAAGAAGAAAATCCCAAAATTAATTGCCAAGCACAGAACTATCTAAACCATCAGCTAAGCAACTAAGACAAAATGAGAAGAAAAGAACTCATAGGATTAAAACAAAGTAGCTGAATTGATGCTTTTAGCAAGCCATGCTTTATAAGAAATCTTTAATATGTCTCTTCCAAGTTTCTTCTAAAATCCCCCTTGCCTTTGAACTCTACCCTTGAAGCCCTTTTTATTGTGGCTTTTGAGTAGTTACAATCATCATAAGAGATTAAGGTGAGTTACAAATATGCAGGGAATTTACTCATAACCACCATAAGAAGTTATAACTTCTATCGGAAGTTATTACTATAGAGACATGGGCTATGGTTGCAAAGTGTTTAGTTCATGTAGGATATTGAATAAATATCCCAAAAATTCTTTTACTCTTTAGAATTCATAAGAGTATCCAATATTTACATCCTCGAGTTAAGTCATAAAGCGGTAGAAATGTTTCATTTTAACAAGAAGAAACTTCCGTGTTGAGGAAAGAAACTAGAACTCCACAAATGGATGTAGCAGGAGATAAAATTGATTGAGGGAACGACTGATCAATTTATTTATTTAAAACGAGAAAATATGCCCTTTCAAAAGTGAGAGCCTTGAACGACTCTGCAAGTTAATCGGTCAATTTGTGGAGGAGGAGCTTTGCTGTTTAGCCAACTGCCAATTTTGCTCAACGAGCTTCCCCAGCAGGCAGCCACGCCTCCGCAGCTCACGCTCCGTCGAACTCCTTACGCAAGTTGAACTTCCCCAAAATACTGGTTCCATATTGGTAGTGCAGCAGCTCAGGAACTGCAAAGCCGACCATCAAAGAAACTCGGAATATGTCCATCTGTTGTTGCGCAGAAACAGCTCCTGAGTCTCCCATCACGCTGTCACTCATTGCTCCTTCCTCTTCCTCCGCCGTTTCAGCAGCGATTTGCACCGCACGGACTGTCTCGTCTTCCTTATTACGATTTTGCGCCATGTGTTTTGTTCTGCGATTTGTGTTTTTGCTGAAAAACAACCTTGTGATAGGATTGAATAGATGTTCAAAGCAGCAGCGACTCCTCCTGATGTGTTGCTGAGTACCAATTCGGACCGCTTTTCGTCTTCCCCAATGTCAATACATAAAACGCGCCTGTGACCGTACGTCGTCTCTGATCTGGTATAGTGTAGGGCTTCTGCATTGCCTATGTTCAGAAAATTTTCACACAGTTTTTGTCATGTACTTATCTCTTTCTATGCTTGCTCTATGTTGGGGCGCAGCCCACAAAACTAGATTCGTGATCAAGGGCGGATTCGGCCGTAATGGCTTCATCGCGAGCGATTTTGTTGACATGTATGAGAGTGTGAGAAATGGAGTTTGCACAGCAAGTGTTTGACAGAGTGTCTAGAGTAAATGATTTGAATTTGTTTAATATTCTGGTTTGAGGATTTGCCCGCAGGTCACTGAAAGACACCGAAGATCATGTGCCTCGGAACGACGGTTCAAGTGCTATGAAGAGCAAGAGCAGTTTCCATGAAACAGTGGAGATTTCGTCTCTGCGGAAGACACAACGCAGTGTCACAGAGCTCCACCAGAAGAACGTCGAGTGTCACGTCTATCACATCGTACATTGCTTGTGTACCATTATTTTGAATTCTTGACTGAAGGAACAACATGAATTAAGTTATATGATGATGGGCATGCCTCGCCATTTTCGGTGCCTTTTGCACTTTCTGCCTGTAACGTTTAATTTTCTACCTTTACAGTTGACGTATGTAAATTAACAGCGTGGCATGCAACAGGTCTTTGATCTGATCCATGATGGTGAGAGAAAAGCCACTGTCCAAATGAACCAGAAACATGATCAGTAGAACTACCACGGAAAGTAGTTTGCTGACTTGTAGAACTCGATGGTTTGTTCCATTGCTTGTGAAAGTAATATAGGACGCCACGACTATCTTGAACAAAGAATCTCCTCTTCCAGTCGCCTCTCAAGTTTGAAGAACGCTTTGATAAATAGCCTTGCCTAATTGTTTGAACTTTTTCATTTGCAGATGACCGTACAACAACTTCAACCATTTTATTTGAATTTATTCCTGCCTGGGTAGACAATTTTCACTATCTGTCCTAGATTTTTCCTACAACAATTTTACCGGAACCATGCCTGAATTTATTTTAAATCATTCGAATCTTATTTTCTGAACTCCTCCTACAACAAATTTGATGCTAAAGTTCCATGTTTGAACACTTTACCCAAGCTAAAGTAGGCGGATGATCTTTCATAGGGAATCTAGGTTCATATGAAAGATGTTTTGGTTTAAAAGCCTGTCAAGGATCTAGTAAAGATGGTAGATTTCACTCCAAGGAGAATGACGTTTTGAAAATTGCACTTGACAGTTAGGTGGCCTATTGCTGCTCCATGGAATTGGCATGAAATGTGCCAATACTTTGCTGATTTAATAGTTCGCGTGGTAGCATGTCTAACATTAATGACAATTTCGTTTTGATTGGGAGACATATCGTGAATTGGACTTGAAGTTATTTCCTTTTCAGAGGGTCCAAATACATCTTCATCTTCTGGATTTTCTATTTTAATTCCCAGGTCTCCTTGTTTAATGTTTTCTGTGTAAGATGTTTGTGTCTAAGTTCTCTATTTGGTTACTTTCATTATTTGCGGCTAAGTGGGGTGGTTGTTTCCATGCATATTTTAAACAGTTTTGTACTTTCATTTTCAAGCCACTAGGTGTCTTCTAGTTTAGTGGTTACTATGTAGACTTGTTTTTGTTCACACACTTGTTCTTTAATATTGTTGTGGGTTGGTGTAGGGATTGTGTTAGTATTTTGAACTTCTAGCCCACAATTGGAAACTGCATCCTTTATCATTATAAGTGATGCATGGAGTCTTCTATCTTTCCACGGTGATAGGTTCATTTGTTATGTTTTGCATTAGAGTGGTAATGGGTGTTGCTTCTTGCATAGGATTGGGAGACATTGTTCTTGTGAGGAAGGGTGTTGCACTAGATTGGCCTTGTGTTGGTTTTGATAAGCTAGTAGGTCTATGAGTTTGGTGCATTGTCATGGGAACTATCCTAAAGAAAGAACGTTTTCGAGATTGTGGTTGAGATCTACTAGCATTATCATTTACATGTATGTTCACAACACAAGTGGCATTCTTTCATTGATGCTGTGGTGCCACTCCTTTCTGTGTTATTGGAGATGACCTATGGTGGAGGGAAGTGTGAGAATATCAAGGATATGATGGAGGATAAGAGGCATGAGATGGATCCCTTAGAAGATGTTGCAGGTTAATGATATTTGGGAGAGTGGTAGCTGTGATTTGAGGTAGAGGAAGTAAAGTCAGTTGGGGAAGTAGGTTGAACATAATATATATGTGGGTCTAGTTGGTAATAAAGGTAGTGTTGGTTTGATGATGGCTTCCCCCACGATTGTGGGTTTTACCACTATGGTTGATAGTAGTTTTGAGGTTGATAAGAAGTCATACTAGGATAGTATGGTTGGTTGTAGGATTGTATATAATTATCTTATGAGTAAGGTAATTTCCTAGGCATTTGCTTTTGTACGAACTTGAGATTCAAAGTAAAGGCCCATATTCATGTAGATGTAACATAACTAGGCAATAGTCCTTTGGATCGTCATATTGATAGATGTCACATCCATCATCTTCTTCTGTGATTGAGTCTATAGTTGTTTCTAGTACAATGATTTTCCCATTTTGTTGATAAGTGTTCCTACCTATTTCTTGGTTCTTTTTCCTCTTCTGGTTTTGATCACTTGATTCTTTTTGTGTTACCCTCTCCTCTATGGTTTTCACATAAGTTATGGCTTTTTCATTTATTAACTCCCACATCTTATCTATTCTTGCCTCAAGCTCAGCAATAGACTTTTGTATTGGCAAGGTTTGTTGTGAAATTACCTCATCAAGAGTTGCTTCTTTTTCCTCATCATAGATATGAACCCCCTTCTTTTGAAGAGTTGGGCCCTAGTTATATTCTTCTACATTTTCTTGTTTACATAGCTCTCTTTTTTCTTTTGCCACTTACTCAACTAACCTTTGTATTTGATGGGCTTTCAATTTAGGTAATTGACCTTGGGCATAAATTCTAAGGGTCTCCCTCACTTGATTACGAAACCCATCTATGATGTGGAAAAGTTGCTATTTTTGAGAGAAATCTTGGCTTGGACATCTATGTAGTAGCGAATAGTATCTATCCAAGGCCATATCCAAGGGTTCATGTTTTCCTTGCTTTCATCTTGGATTTGATTTCTCAAGTTGGACTCTTACATAGGTTTGGTATTTTTCGTTGAAGAGTTCTAGCATTGTGGACCAACGATGGATTGAATTCGGTTCCAATGATCTATATCAACTTTCAGGTTCGTCTATTAGTGTCCTAGGAAAGAGCTTAAGCTTTTGCCACTTACATTCGATCTTTTGCAAGGTGCAGACATCATGGAAGGCTTCATGGAAGGCTTGCAAATGATGTTGTGGATCAGAATTATAGCCTCTCTTAAATTTAGGAATGTTGTTCATATTAAGCTACTTGATGCAACTATCCCTTTGATGCTTTTGGGGTATTTGAATTACCTTCTTAATTTGTGTCAGGTCCTTAGTAGCCAACAAGGGTTCATTTGCATTAGACCTATCATGGTGATAATCTCTATTTCTATTCGTCTGATTGTGATGATCTTGTCTATGCTCACTTTGATGTTTTTGATCTTGCCCTTTGGTTTTATTTCTATCTTCATCTTGACCCCTTAGTAGAGCTCTATCTCTATACCTACATTCATTTTCATCAAAACTAGATGTTGAAGAGGAAGAGGAAGATGGGGAACTCGGAGAATCACCATGGCTCCTATATCTTTCCCATAGTCCCTTGATCTATCTTTTCTAGGTTTAGAGGAGGCCCTAGGCCTTGAGGTTTTCCTTATTCTAGGACTTACTCTATCTCCTCTAGGATTGTTTGCACTAGTTGAATGTAGTCTTTGAGTATAGTAAGGGTTGAAATGAACACATGAAGCCCTTGCTTGAGGTTGTTCACTCCAATTTTTTTTAGTATAGAACTTACCATTTCTCCTACTAGTATCCTCATCGTGTGATGCATTATTGGTCCTATGTGAAGAAGACATAGTCTCAATGTGTGTGACTAAAATATTAATATTGTCTAAAAGATAAATCGTTAATACTTTTATAGTGATCATGTATAAGATATCTAGTCTAGATAACTAGCAACATCCTCAATAACGGTGCCAATAATGAGTGGTGGGTACCCCTTATGCCCAACCATGTGAATCACAAGCATTCACGCATGATCCGATCGAATTCCATGGATGGGACTAGTGTGGCATCTAGATTGTTAAGCATTGATCACAAGACATTATTTTCTCACTTGGACTAGTGGTAGCTTTGTCACGTATGCTTTAGTTCAAAGTGAGGCATATGATGGTTGATGTTGTTATGGTCTTAAACTAATCTTAATGATAATAGAGAAAGTAATTATTTAATCTAATTAACAACAAGAAGATAAAGTTTAAACTATTCTAAGGGTGATAAGTGTTTATTCCCAACTTGTCATACACGTCATGGACCCATGTATCCACTACTTGGATTACCAAGCATTACACTACTAGGTGAACCATGTAATAACGTTGTTGGGATTACCAAGCAAATACGTGTTTACACTCAAAGCTAGTTGCACTCATTCCGCTAATTGATTAATATGTGTGAAAATGTAAATATTAACTAAGTACATAAAAAGTAAATTACATGGAAAGTAAATCTAATCTAAGTTAAAGTGCTACAATGAATGTGAATCAATCTCAATCTTATTGCCCTTCATAGAATGTGTCTAGGTACAATGTCACTCGCATAAGACATCATACAACTAACTCAAATTCACATTGCGAGCACTCATTAACTATTTCTTAAGATCATAAAATGAAACTGCAAGAGTCTAGCTACAAAATGACCAAAAGGTGCCAAATACATGATGGGTGCTCACATATTTATAGGTAAAAATAGATGTCGCGTCAATGCATATGCATCAACGCATCAATGCACACATCAACGAGGATGCATTGACGCAGGCCCGTTGACACAACCAACTGATGATTCATCAACTACATCAATGAGAAATGAAATAGAAGTCATTTCAAATGGATATTAGATGCATCACCCCATGGTTAAATTTTATAAGCCAATTGATGCTTAGTGTAGGCAAGACTATTTGATGAAAATCCACCATAAACTCCACAAGGGAAAACGTGTAATTCCACTAACATCCTAGCTTAAAAAAATATTGCTAACTACTAGTTAGATAGATCTCATTATCAACATTCCCTTATATTTAATGTCGATGAATTATGTAGGTCCTCCATGGCTATGTTCTACCTTGATAAGAAAACATAAAGGGCTTCAAGGCTTAGATCCTCTAGTAGATAAAGGAGAGATGGTCAAAGGGGTCATGGAAAGAGAGCAAGCCAAAATGGCTCTTCTAGTTCTCTATCTTCCTCTTTATCTTTATCATCAAGCTTTGATAATGATGGATGTAGATGAGGACAAAGGATTATAAACAAGGATCATGATAAGTAACCTAGTGTGAATGACATAAGGGACCATGATAAACATCCTGGTAGATAGAGGGAGAATGATTAAAATATAGATAGTGATCAGGAAAGAAGGTAAGATTGAAGACATAGAGGCAACCATAAAAATGTCATGATGATTAGGCAAATAGAGATAGAAATCATGGCTATAGCATGTCTAATGATGATGGATCCTTGTTGGCTACTAGAAGCTCATTCAAGGATAGGAGGTAGTAAGAATATTCCACAATCAGCAAAGGAAAAGCCACATTAAACAACTTGTCATGAATAAAATTTCCAAGTTTGAGGGAGACTACAATTCTAATCTATAACATCATTTGCAAGCTTTTCATTATGTTCTCATGTTGCAAAACATAAATAATAAGTGGTAGAAGGTGAAGCTCTTTGCAAGGATACTCATAAAAAAAGCCAAAATTTGATTCAAATCATTGAAGCTAAATTCAATCCACTAGTGGTCCACTATGCTAAAGCTCTTCAATAAAGAGTACTAAACCTCTTTAATAGTGTTCAATATGAGGAAATAGATCCAAAGTTGGAAGTAAGGGAACCAAAAATCCTTTGATGTAGCCCTGGATAGATACTATTCCTTATTGCATAGGTGCCTAGGTTACAAGTCTTCTTAGAAGGAGAAACTTCATCACATCATATATGGCGTCCAAAATAGGACAAGGTCGATCTATTAAACTTTACTAATCTTAAGAAGGTAAAAGTACTAATTGATTTGTAAGATTTGATGATTCAGAAATGTTCAACTTCTTGAAACTATAAGAAATAACTATAATTCTTGAAACAATATATATGATGAATAATTCTTTGAACCTTTTAATCATAATAAGCTATTTCTCTTCTGTTACTTATACCTCTTTCTTCTTTACTTCTCTACTACTTCCAACTTGAACTTGCTAGACTTTAACTTGACAATGAGTTATGAATCATTTATAAAATGACACAACTTAATACAAAATAATTTATGAAATCGTAAGAATATAAGTCTTAAAAATAATACTACATAAACTAGCACCACTTAGGAATAAACTCAACTAACTTACAAAATGACTCTTTAGACTCAAAATTGGCCTATGTGATGGAACACGATATTGCATGGGTCACGATATCGCGAATGCGATATTGTGTCTGCCATGATATCGCATCCCCAGCGATATCGTAGCATGTTGCCAAATCTATAAATAAGGGGTGGCTCTCCCTTGTTTCTCCATCTAGATCTAGACCCTTAGCGAAACTCTGGAAGTTTTACCCCTCTAGAGAGAAAATAATTTCCATGTGCCTGCAGTAGGAGCTCCAAAGTGAACGAATCTTTATTCGAGCAAATATTGTACCTGAACACAAGTTTTAGTACGGAAATAAAGACAAACTTTTGGATAAACCTTGCAATACATGGAATAAGCTAATTAGGATTTTAATTACTGTTATTTATTGTTTATCATTTAAATGCTTTATTAGTTAACCAAATCTCTCTAAATCCTTCTTCCATAGTTAAGTGCATTCAGTATGACTGCTTCAAGCACGTGCGTTACGCTTGGTAATCCCAGTAATGAATAGCGTTTGGTAGCTAAGGTTGCATTGGTTCAGGGTGTGAACGGTAAGTGGGAATGGATGCTGATGCTAGGTTAATTAAGGCTTAGTTAGTTAGTTAAAGTTAGTTAATTAGTCTCTTCACCTTTCACCTCATTAGCATAGGAGATAAAACATAAAAACTATAAAAATCACATACCTCAAACTTACTTAACCATACAACTGTGACAAATACAAGTAAGTCTAGGAAGACAACGAATGATTAACCTTAGGTGTTCCATAAGGTGTGTAGGCACTTAGTCTATGGAGTTCGATTGGATCATGCGTGAAAACGCTCATATTCGTATGGTTGAGTGTAGGGGTACCTTGCCACTCATCATTGGTGCTGTTGCCAGGGACTAAGTGTTTGTGCGCTAAGTAGAACATAGGAAATTATCCACATCGTTGGGAGCTTAAACGAACCCTTAGGGTTAATTAAACAAGAAATTATATAACGGTTAATCAGCACATCGAATAAAATAACAATGTCTTCTTCTTCTCATAAAAGCACTTCACCACTTAGGGATCACACAAGAGACAGTCGACGGTCTAACATGCATAACTAAGAATTGCCAGTTCCTCAACAGTATTGGGTGGTATATACTCATCCCGATGAATATATACCAGACTTTACCTTTATCCTCCGTCAGGACGAACAACTGCGTTGGCATGATCTGCAAGGTAACATAGTGTTGCCCCCAGATTGTGCAGTCCCCAACATGCTCCTCCGTGCTCTTGCATAGATAGGCATGACACGGCTATACGCTGAATACATTGCGTGCGATTACGACTCAAGGGACTACCACCCCACAGAAGCGTAACGTTTAAGGGACTCATGGTAGGAGAGCCACCATACATTGTTGAAGGGCAAAGGGGTCCCGCACGTCCTAAGTGAAATTGGAGATGGTGAACTGGTTATAACAGGTTCTCTATCGAATGATGTTCCCCCTCCTAATGATGGTGAGGAGGTGGGGTATCAGAACCTACGCTTCACGATACAAAATCCTGGTTCTAATTCCCATGAACACCAGGTGTTCACTGTGGGAACAAAAACACATGACAAGGATGGGCATTCTGATTGTTATCACGATCGAGGCCATAGCCACTGAAGAGAAGGTCAGAAACATCATCATGACGATGGTCCCTCTTCTTCTTCCCCTTCATCACACCATTCACCCTTTTCTTCCACATCAAGACGTAGTCATAAAGAGCACAATGGTGAGGATAAAGGTAAGCAAAATGAGAGACCTTGATGAGAGAGTCGAGAGCAAGGATGAGGGCATTCTAGAGAGTCAAGGCATGAAAGAAGGGAAAGTAGGGAACAACGTAGGCATCATAGACGTCATGAGAGAGATGATCATGATGAGCCCCTACTTGTAACCCAGAGTATGCTAGATATTACAGAGGTAGTTAGAATACCTACAAGGCATCAGAAAGATAGTTGGATCAAAAGATTAGATATGGATAATATCCCACGCTTCGAAGGGGGATACAACGCTGATATGCAAAACCATTTACAGGCATTCCACGATGCCTATGCCTTGCAGAATATTGAGAATAAGTGGCAAAAATTAAAGTTGTTTCCTAGGACACTCATAAAAGAAGTAGAGAGTTGGTACTAGTCCTTAGAGCTGAAAACCATTAGGAGATGGAGTATGATGTCAGAGTTGTTCAACGATAAATACCAAACGTACTCCAGAGTGTCTAACTTGCGTAAGAAGATCCAAGGATGGAAGCAGGGTAATCACGAACCCTTGGATGCTGCCATGGGCTGCTACTATGCATTGCTACATCGTTGCCTGGGCCATGGTTATGCACAATAGGATCAACTATGCCACCTCGTAGATGGGCTAAGACATGAGACCAGGAGAACCCTTGGGACATATGCCCAAGGGATATGATCTGAGCTTAGATCCCATGAAATTCATTGATTTTTGGAGCAAGTAGCCAAAGAAGAAGGGGAGCTATGGAAAAGAGGATGCGTGGAATAATATAACCACAATCCTTCCCTTCGAAAGAAGGAAGTAAGATTCTGCAATGAGGAGGATGAGTCATCACTCGAAGAGTTGGTGAATAGAAAAACCTTGCTACTTAGAAAGCTAACAACAGAAGTGTCAGCTAAGGTAGATGAAATATGGAGCTCCTTAGATAGTAAAATTGAAATTGTCCTAAAAATCGTAGAGGAGTCTAAGGAGGAACGAAATAGTGACCACGATAAGAAAAAGAGGAGAGATGTAGGCCATGCACATAACAAAGGTAAAGGAAAAATAACTATCTTTGATGAGGTTGTGGATTTTGACATAGATAATGACGGTGGATGTGAGATCTACCAATATGACCATCCTAAGGGATGTTGTCCAATAATCTCACATCTACAAGAGTCTGGGGTGTATACGCTCAACCTAAGACTTAATAGATGTCAAGCACCCTAAAGGTTACCTTATCCCCAAGGTAACCCAAGGCAGTTCCACCAACCGTTAACATATTATCCAAGTGGAACTCCGCCACAACCTATTGGGCAACATCAGCAGTGGCAACATCCACAATCATGGGGGATGCCACCGCCTAGACAACAATACCCTTACCGGCAACTAGATCCTTATGGCTACTATGTGCAGTAGCTAGTTTCTCCAAGTGACTCCATGGGTCATGCAACCCCACAACATCACTACCAACTTCAGGAGTATTTTAGTACTCCTTCTCCTATGGAAGACATACCACATGCGTACCATCCTCTGAATCCATTCGCCACTCATCTGCTGATAGTTCCACTACCACCCGCTCTAAAAATGAAAGGGGAACTCCCCACTCAACTGCAGCAACGTAATGCTACGAGAGCTGTAAACCTTCAACCCGCTACTAGTTCTGACAACCGCAAGAAGAGAAGACCTTTCTTTAGAACCAAAAGCCTAAACAAGCTCTCACAACCACGAGTGGTTGAGTTTATGCACTCTCCTCCAACATACAAGGCTTCGGAGCTCCCTTCAAACCAACAACAGGGCTTAACGCATACAGTTATGTTAACACATACCATTACCGAATGGATCAAGGTGGGCCACCTTCCCAGGAAATTCTCTAACCTTGGAAGTCCCTTAATCTACCTCCAAGTCGCCGAGAACGAACCACATAAGGCTCTTCTTGACTCAGGTTCTAGAGTTAACTTAATCTCACGAGAAATGTATCAAGCCTGGAACTTGCCCCAACTCAAGAAGAGAAATATTCAACTAGAGCTAGTTGACCAGTCCATCATCATTCTCTTGGGATTAGTGGAGGACATTATTACCACTGTGTGTGGCTGGTCATACCTAGCTAATTTCCTGGTGATAGAAGTCAACAGTAACGAAGGGGACTTCCCAATTATAATGAGGAGGGCATGGCTCAACACCATCAACGTGTGCCTAGGGATCCATGATATTTCCTTGGAAATATCTAAGGAAAATATTTATGGAAAGATTGAGAAGAAGAAAGTTCCATGCATCACATATAATGACTCAGAGGGTGATGACATGGAGGAATGCTTAGCATCTCTTGCATGCAACTAGTGTGCCCAAGCAACACAGATACAACGGTGCCTGTATGTAGCAACCACACAACAAGAGAACACCCAATGGTTGATAGCTGATCAAGAGAGCAACCCACCAACATGCTTGGAACAAACTGGAGAAACAACTCACGCCCACAACGTAGGCATAGATACACTGGAGTATGAGTGTCGCTGATTTCCATCCCTTAACTTGAAAACATCAATTGGGAGAAGTTGGACACTTCTAAAAAATTCAAATCGACTCTCATTATTTTGGATCTCTCCCTTCCAATTCAGTCATGGGGGAGATGGCCACCTATGTTGATCATTTGAGGCCCTCAGTTCATTTAAGTTTTTGTTTTACACGTTTTTGTTTTACAAATGTCTTTAACTTTTCTTGTTTTTGTTTTAAAACATCATTTATTCTTTTTCATTTTGTTGTGTGTGTGTGTGTTATCCATCTTGTCATGTTTTTCATTTAATAAGTGTTCTTCATGATGGTATGAACTGTTTTCCTATTGATTGCTAATGTTTGGTTTTTACCTTTAAGTTATGATGTTGATACTAAGGTATGATTCTTTTGATATGACAGGCAATGAGTTCACATCTGATGAGTGGCAAGGCACCCCTACACTCAACTATACGAAACAAGCGTAGCACGCATGATCTGATTGAACTCTACAGACTAAATGCCTAAACGCCCCATGGAACACTTGGGGTTAATCATTCATTGTCTTCCCAGACTTACTTGTTGTTGTCATGGTGTATGGTTAAGTAAGTTCGAGGTATATGATTTTTTTGGTCTTTTATGGTTTCTCTCCTATGCTATCAAGGTGAAGTGTTGAGAGAGCTAACTAACTCTAACTAAGGACTAAGTCTAAATTAACTAGCGTCAGCATCCATTCCCACTTACCATACATACCCTGAACTATGCAATTGTGGCTACCAAACGCTAATCGTTATTGGGATCACCACACGTAACGCACGTGCTCGAAGTGGTCGTACTGAGGCATCTAACTAGCCTAAACATGATGAGCAGCCGATTCCTTGACTAGCCGTACACATTTGTAGATGCTCGTAATCAAGTTGTACTCATCCCGCATTCT
>MNCI01026399.1:511391-627557 GCA_015680685.1 Gnetum montanum | reverse complement strand
TTCACTTGGGGACTCCTACTGCGGGCACATGGAAAATATTCTATCTCTGGAGTGATCAAACTGCCAGAGCTTCGCTACTTCTAGCCTAGGATGAGAAATGAGGGGAGTTCTGCCTCTTATTTATAGATTTGGCGACAGACCGCGATATCACGTACGCGATATCGCAGGGGACGACGTGATATCGAGTACGCGATATCGCGATGGTCGTGATATCTCGTACGCGATATCGCGGTGCATGCGATATCGCGTCTCATGATACCCCCATGACTGAATGAAAACTCGTCCTCGAGTTCCTTACAATAATATCAGTTAGGTATGGAATTATTGAGGGGAATGGAACTAATGGGATGACATGTGAACGGATCATCATTACAAGACTTGACAAAATTGGTGTTCATGACAACAAGGGTGAACACCTTATTACAATGACATCAGGCCTTTTTTGGCAGCTGAGAAAGAGAGAGAAAGAAGTGTTGCTGCTGCCAACGCCAAGATTGTGCCTTCGTTGTCCATCCATAAGCACACCATCAATCTTACTCCTTGCATAACTGCTTCAACACTGCTCCATTCCAAGTGTTTGCTCCAGATCCAATCCATTGTTTGCATGTCCGCCGTCTGCACACACAACACAATCGTATATTAGCAAGGGCAATTGAATCATCATGTAATTGATACCTTGCTTCGGTGTAAGTCCATTGGCTAGGTTGTGGTATGGCTGATATGGATCTAGGAATAGATTAATGATGACTACTAAAGGTGTAGGGGTAAGGAAGAAAATCAAAAATTTCGGGGCTAGGAGAAAATCGAAAAAATCAGGCCTCGTACCCCCATGACTAATCACGAACCTCCGGTAGCGTTAGAATGGAGAAAGAAAAGGAGTAAGAAGGATAGATAAAAAGGGACAACTATGGCATCGATGAAAGGGATGTTAAGATGGAAATGAACAAAAATAAAGTTAATTACAAAATGTTAAGGAAAAGGATTTAACTCATGCTCCAAATAGGAATGTCAGTGGGTCCTCCCCAAAGCAGGCTCATGCCCTTAATGCCCTGACAAACCCATATTCAAAGAGTCTATAGGCCCTGGGAATGTCATTTGGAACAAGAGTTAAAGTTTTAACCACAAGAATTTACCAAAAAGAAAACAATGCATCAACCAAAATATATACACTAATGATACAACCGGTAATGAGGTGAAAAATGGAGAGAAGAGAAGGAAATGGAATCCCAAGAACAAGGTGGTGTATAGCCCCTTGTGTGTTCGATGATTAATGTGACTTGGCAAATCTCATTCCAACTCCGGCCTCAACAAACCACTTTCAGTGACTTCACATCAATACATTTGGCCGAACTATCCTCTTGGGTAACAAGAATGCCTTCCCCAAGAGTCACCACCATTCCGACGAAACAAAGGAGAGAATGGAAAGCGAGAAGGACCTAAGTTAGAGGGAACACTTTTGGTTCCATAAGCAGTGCGTGTAGCCCACGTTTATTTGTCTAAGTAGTGTGCTTTGAATTCTCACTTTGTGTTTTTTTTTCTTTTTTTGTGTTTTATGTTTTTATGCATGAGAACCACACCATGCAAAGACTTCTTTATTTTTATTGTCTCAGCTTCCGATAGTTGGGTAACATCGGAACGGCAAGAAAACTCAAGAAGAAACATTCAAGCACCCAAGAGAATGACCAACACAAAAGCATCAAGTTCCCTTGAAGTCACACCCTTTTCAATCCTTGAGTCCTTCCTTAGTTTGAGAAATACCCAGTCACCGATTCGTTAAAGTTCTTATTAGAAGGGGACTATACATTTCCAAGCTGAGAGAAACCATAGAAATTGGTGGATGGATGGATGAAGTGGTCTCATTGCCTACCATATCAAAAGAAACATACCTTAGTATCAACATTGTGACTTATAGGTATAAACCAAACATTAGCAATCAATATGAAAACAGTTCATACCATCATGAAGAACGCTTATTATGGGACAAACTTACAGGGTGGGACACACACACACATACACAAAGTGGAAAAGTATAACAATGTTGTAAAATAAAAACTAGAAAAGTTAAAAAAATTTGTAAAACAAAAATTAGAAAAGTTAAAGAAATTTGTAAAACAAAAATGTGTAAAACATAAACGTTGTAAAACAAAAATGTGTAAAACAAAAATCGAAAAAGAACTGAGGGCCCCATATGATTAGCATAGGTGGCCATCTCCCCCATGACTGAGTGGAAAGGGAGAGATCCGAAATAATGAGTGCCTGTTTGAATTTCTAAGAAGTGTCCAACTTCTCCAAATTGATGATCTTAGATTAAGGGATGGAAGTTGGTGACGCTCATATTCCAATGTGTCTATGCTTTCGTTGTTGGCATGGGTTTCCTCAGTTTGTTCAATTGACATTTTTCTACTCCTTCTAGCTGTCAACCATGGGGTGTCTACTACTTCTTGTGTGGTTGCTAGATACAGGCATCTTTGGTTCAAAGTTTCGTAGGCACACTTGTTACATGGAGGCATTTCCTCCATGTCATCACCCGATGAATCACTGTATGTGATGCATGGAACTTTCCTCTTCTCGATCTTTCCACAAATGTTTATGTTAGAGATTTCTAAGGAAAGATCGCGGATCCTAAGGCATGCGTCTACTGTACTTAGCCATGCCCTTCCCATTATAATTGGGAAGTCCCCTTCATTGTTGTTCACTTCAATCACTAGAAAATCAGCTTGGTAAGACCAACCACACATAGCGGTGATGATGTCCTCCACCAATCCCAAGGAAATGGTGATGGACTAGTCTACCAGCTCTAGTTGAATGTTGCTGTTCTTTAGTTGGGGCAGGTTCCAGGCATGATACATCTCTCATGAAATCAAGTTAACTCCGGAACCTAAGTCAAGAAGAGCCCTATGTGGTTCATTTTCGGTGATTTGTAAATAAATTAAGGGACTCCTAGGGTTAGTTAGTTTCCTGGGAAGGTGGCCCACCTTGATCCAGTCGGTTACAGTATGCGTTAACATAACCGTATGCGTTACGCTCTGTTGGACTGAAGGGTGCTCCGAAGTGTTAGATGGTGATGGAGGAGTGTACATGGCCTCAACCGCTTGTTGTTGCGAGAGTTTGTCTAGGCTTTTGGTTCTGAAGTAAGGTCTTCTCTTTTTACAGTTTTCAGAACCAACAACAGGTTGGATATTTACAGCTCTCATAGTGTGACGTTACTACAGTTGAGGAGGAAGTTCCCCTTGCATTGTTGGAGCAAGAGGTGTTATGGGAACTACTTGTGGTGGAAGAGGTGCGAATGGATTAGGAGGATGGTGTGGGTATGGAGTGTCTCCCGGAGGAGAAGGAGTTCTTCTGAAGTACTCCTGAACTTGGTAGTGACGGTTGGGGGTTGTGTGACTCATAGAGTCACTTGGAGAAATCGGTTGCTGCACATAATATCCATAAGGGTTAGGCTGCTGGTAAGGGTACTGTTGTGTTGACGGTGGCATTCCCTAGGACTGTGGGTGTTGCCACTACTAATGTTGTCTGATGGGCTGTGGTGGAGTTCCACTTGGATAATACGTTAGTGGTTGGTGGAACTGCCTTGGGTTACCTTGCGGATAAGGTAACCTTCGGGGTGTTTTCCATTGGTTGAGTCTTGGATTAAGCACATACACCCCAAACTCCTGTAGATGTGAGATGGTGGGGCAACATCCCTTAGGATGGTCATAATGGCAAATCTCACATCCACCATCATTGTCTGTGTTAGAATCCTCAGCCACATCGGAGTTAGTGATTTCCCCTTACCCTTGTTATGTGTAGGGCCTAAATCTCTCCACTTATTCTTACCTTTGTCACTACTTTGTTCAACCTTAGACTTTTCTACAATTTTTAAGACAGTTTCAATTTTAGAGTCTAAGGAACTCCATACGTCATCTACCTTAGCCGCTATTTTGGTTGTGAGTTTTTGAAGCAGCAAGGTCTTTCTGTTCACCAACTCTTCGAGTGGTGTCTCATCCTCTTCATCACAAAATTTCACTCCCTTATTTCGAAGGGAGGGATCACGATTATACTCTTCTGCACTTTCCCTTTTGCGTAGCTCACCCTTTTCTTTTGCTACTTGCTCCAACAAGCTATGTACTTCATGGGCTCTAAGTTGTGAGAGTCTTCCTTGGGCATAAGTCCTAAGGGTTTTCCTAGTTTCATTCCTTAGCCCATCCACGATGTGGTGGAGTTGATCCCGTTGAGCGTACCCATGGCCCGGGGAACGATGTAACAATGTGTAATAGCGGGCCATGACAGCATCCAAGGGTTCGTGTGTACCTTGCTTCCAGCCTTAGATTTGCTTACGCAAATTGGACACTTTGGAGTATGTTTGATACTTTTCATTGAACAGTTCTAGCATCGTACTCCACCTCCTGATGGTTTCCGGTTCTAAGGACTGGTACCAGCTCTCTGCTTCTTGGGTGAGTGTCCTTGGGAACAACTTAAGTTTTTGCCACTCGTTTTCTATATTTTGCAAGGCACAGGCATCGTGGAATGCCCATAAATGATTTTGCGGATCAGCACTTTATCCCCCTTCAAATCGTGGGATGTTATTCATGTCTAAACGCTTGATCCGGTTATCCTTTAAATGCCTTGTGGGAATCCTAACTGCCTCCGTTATGTCAAGCATACTTCGGGTTGTGAGTAGGGGCTCATCATGATCATCTCTTTCATGATGCCTGTGATGTCTGCGTTGTTCCCTACTCTCCCTACATCCTTGCCCTTGTCCTCTCTCTCGAATTTCCCTTCGAGGTCTTTCTTCTTTCTTACTTTTATCCTTACCTTTATGTTCGTGGTGGCTGTGCCCAGATGTGGAAGGAGAGGATGAGTGATGGGATGAAGGAGAAGAAGAAGGGGAACCATCACCATGACGATGTTTCTTGCCTTCTCTTTGGCTGCTATGGCCCTGATCGTTGTGATGATCTAAGTGCCCATCCTTAGCATAAGTGGTTGTTCCCTCTGTGAACAGTTGGTGTTCATGAGCATCAGAACCAGGGATATGTATCGTTGATCGTAGGTTCTGATACTCAACCTCCTCACCATTGTTAGGAGGGGGAACATCTTTTACTGAAGAACCCGTGATAAGGGGTTCTTCATCTCCTATCTCGCTAAGGACGTGCGGGACCTTGCCCTTTGACAATGTATGTTGGCTCTCCTGCCTTAAGTCTCTCATATGTTGGGCATCTGTGGGATAATAATCCCTCATGTCAAAATCCTCTGCAATGTATTTAGTATATAGCTCGGTCATGCCTATTTGTGCCAAGGCATGGAAAAGTATGTGAGAGATTGATCGATCTGGGGGTAACATAATGTTACCTTGCAAGTCTCTCCACCACAGCTGTTCATCCTGATGGAGAACAAAAGTAAAATTAGGAATATACTCATCGGGATGAGTATATGTCATCTTATATTGTTTAGGACTTGGCTGATTTTAGTTATGTGTTTTATCTTGCCGACTGTCTCGTGTGTGGTCCTTAGGTGGTGAGTTGCTCTTATGAGAAGAAGGCATTTTTTATTGGTGTGCTAATTTCACCGTTATATAATTTTTATTTGATTAACCCAAAGGTTTGTTAAGGCTCACAACGATGTGAGTGATATCCCTTATTTTCTATTCGGCACACAAACACTTAGTCCCCGGCAACAGCCCCAATGATGAGTGGCAAGGTACCCCTACACTCAACCATACGAAACGAGCGTAGCACGCGTGATCTGGTCGAACTTCGTAGACTAAATGCCTAAACTCCCCATGGAACACTTGGGGTTAATCATTCGTTGTCTTCCCAGACTTACTTGTTGTTGTCACGGTGTATGGTTAAGTAAGTCCGAGGTATATGATTTTTTTGGTCTTTTATGGTTTTTCTCCTATGCTATCAAGGTGAAGGGTTGAGAGAGCTAACTAACTCTAACTAAGGACTAAGTCTAAATTAACTAGCGTTAGCATCCGTCCCCATTTACCGTACACACCCTGAACTATGCAACTGTGGCTACCAAATGCTAATCGTTACTGGGATCACCACACGTGACGCACGTGCTCGAAGTGGTTGTATTGAGGCACCTAGCTAGCCTAAACGTGATGAGCAGCTGATTCCTTGATTAGCCGTACACATTCGCAAATGATCGTAATCAAGTCATACTCATGCCGTGCTAATGCATGTAATAAATAACATGTAAGAAATAATAGGTAATAAATCCTATTCCACGCACTGCAAGATTTATCCACAAAGCTCGTCTTTATTGCCGTACACAACTTGCATTCAGGTACAAAGCTGCTCGAATAAAGATCCATTCACTTGGGGACTCCTACTGCGAGCACATGGAAAATATTCTATCTCTGGAGTGATCAAACTGCCAGAGCTTTGCTACTTCTAGCCTAGGATGAGAAATGAGGGGAGTGCTGCCGCTTATTTATAGATTTGGCGGTGGACCGTGATATTGTGTACGCGATATCGCGGTGCATGCGATATCGCGTCTCATCAACGTCATCCATTAATCCACAAATTTCTATGGTCTCTCTTAGCTTAGAACTATACAGTCCCTTTTTCCAATAATAAGAACTATAACGAATCAGTGACTGGGCATTTCTCAAACTAAGGAAGGACTCAAGAATTCAAAAGGGTGTGACTTCAAGGGAACTTGATGCATTTGTGTTGGCCATCCTCTTTGGTGCTTGGATGTTTTCTTCTTGAATTTTCTTGCCATTTCGACGTTACCCACTTATCGAAAAGCTGAGTAAATAAAAATAACAAAGTCTTTGCATGGTGTGGTTCTCACGCATAAATAGAAAAAAAAAGAGAAGAGAAAAGTGAGAATTCAAAGCACATCCCTTAGATGAAATAATCATTGGGCTACAAGCATTGGTTATGGAACTAAAATAAACATGTTCACTCTAACTAAGGCCCTTCTCGCTTCCCATTCTCTCTTCTCCTTCATTCGTCGAAATGGTGGTAGCTCTTAGGGGAGGCATTCTTGTTATTCAAGTGGATGGATTGGCCGAATGCATTAATGCAAAGTCACTGGATGTGGTTTGTTTGAGGCCGGACTTGGAATGGGATCTACTGAGTCACATTAATCATTAACTACACAAGGGGCCATACATCACCTTGTTCTTGAGATTCCATTCCATTATCTTCTTTCCATCCTTCTTTCCCCATCTATTACCTCATTGCCAGTTGTATCAGTAGTCCATATCTTGGTGGATGCATCATTTTCTTTTTGGTAAATTCTTGTGGTTAAGACTTTAACTCTTGTTCCAAATGACATTCCTAGAGCCTATGGACTCTTTGAATGTGGGTTTGTCAGGGCATTAAGGGCATGAGCCTGCTTTGGGGAGGACCCACTAGCATTCTTATTTGGTGCATCCATTAAATTCTTTCCCTTAACATTTTTTGCAATCCATTTTATTTTGTTCATCTCCATCTTGACATCCATTTCCTCGATGTTATTGTTGTCTCTTTTTCTCCGTCTTTCTTGTTCTTTTTCTTTCTCCATTCTATTGCTACCAGAGGTTTGCTCTTAGTCATGGGGGTCCTGACCCAATTTTTTCGATTTTCTCCTAACCCCTACACCTTCAGTAGTCACCATTATTATATTTCTAGAATCCACAATCAGCCATACCACAACTCAACCAATGGACCTTTCACCAAAGCAATGTATCAGTTGCATTAAGATTCATTTACCCTTGCTAATATAAGATTGTGTTGTGTGTGTAGATGGCAATCATACAAAAACAGATTGGATCTGGAGGGAACACTTGGAATGGATTGATGCTAAAGCAGTTATGCGAGGAACAAGATTGATGGCGTGCTTATGGATGGACAATGAAAGGCACAATCTTAGGTTGATAGCAGCAAACTTCTTCTCTCTTTTCTCTCAGCTGCCAAAGAAGGCCTAATGTCAAATGTATAAGGTGTTCACTCTTGTTGTCGTGAACACCAGTTTTATTTTGTTCTGTAATGATGATCCATTCACATGTCATCCCANTAATGATGATCCATTCACATGTCATCCCATTCACCATTAGTTCCATTCAATCAATAATCCCATACCTTCCCAATATTTTGTAAGGAACTTGAGGATGAGTTTTTATTCAGTCATGGGGGTATGATGGGAGGTGATATCGCATGGGCCACAATATCGCGTATGCGATATCACGTCCGTTGCGATATCGCATCACGTATGCGATATCACAATGCGTCGCCAAATCTATAAATAAGAGGCAGCTCTCCCTTGTCTCTTCATCTTGATCTAGACCCTTAGCAAAACTCTGGCAGTTTTACCCCTCCAGAGATAGAATAATTTCCATGTGCCCGTAGTAGTTGCTCCAAAGTGAATGGATCTTTATTCGAGCAAATATTGTACCTGAACACAAGTTTGTGTATGGAAATAAAGACGAACTTTTGGATAAACCTTGCAGTGCATGGACTAAGATATTTAGGATTTTAATTACGATTATTTATTGTTTATCATTTAAATGCTTTATTAGTTAACTACATCTCTCTAAACCCTTCTCCCATAGTTAAGTGCATTTAGTACGACTGCTTTGAGCATGTGCATTACGCTTGGTAATCCCAGTAACGAATAGCGTTTGGTAGCCAAGGTTGCATTGGTTCAGGGTGTGAACGGTAAGTGGGAATGGATGCTGATGCTAGGTTAATTAAGGCTTAGTTAGTTAGTTAAAGTTAGTTAATTAGTCTCTTCATCCTTCACCTCATTAGCATAGGAGATAAAACATAAAAACTATAAAAATCACATACCTCAGACTTAACCATACAACCGTGACAAATACAAGTAAGTTTGGGAAGATAACAAATGATTAACCTTAGGTATTCCATAAGGCGTGTAGGCACTTAGTCTACGGAGTTCGACCGGATCGCATGTGAAAACGCTCGTATTTGTATGGTTGAGTGTAGGGGTACCTCGCCACTCATCACTATGAATATTAAAGAGTAAAAATGTAACTTGAGGCAATAATTACAAGTTAAGACAATGCATGAATTATCCTCTAACACTTTTCCATAATTCATACTATGTCTTCTAATGTAATATTTGTACTTAATGAATTAGTATGAAGTGTACAAGTTATGATAGAAATATTGAAGAATAACTTATCCAATATTCATATAATACTCTTTTATAATTTTGTACTTCACTGCTCATCATTTTATACTGCACTGAAGTGAGGTCATAGAGAAATAGCTTAAAAATACTTCAAACTACTATTTGGCTAAAGCCTTTGTAAAGCCATATGCTTTTTGAGATTTATTTGAAATATTAGTTCTCATGATACTTCTATTTAACAAAATGCACACTTCTCTCAATGAGCTTACCTTTATCGTGGTAGCATATATTGTATACTACCTTGATTCCTACCTAGTTATCATTGTGGATTGTAATTGATTTAGATATGTTGAAACTAATTTTTGTTAGAAGTTGTTCAATCCATATTACATCATGGATTGTTTCTCATAAAGCTTGATATTCTACCTCAATAGAGGATAATGATACTATTATTTGTTTACTATTCTTTCAACTAACAATATTATCATAATGTTAAATTAAAGAATCATGTCCTTGAACTTCTATTATTGGTATTGCCTCCCCAGTCTGCATCTACATAAACCTCCATAATTCTTGATGAGGTGCTTACAAATACCAATCTATACAATAATGTGTTCTTAAGGTATCATAAAATTAGAAAGGTTTCTTACATATGTTAATTATTTGGGTTTTGTATCATAATTGCTAATTGATTGATGGCATACTGAATGTCAAAAATTGTATTTGTAAGATACATAAGTGCATCAATAATTTGGTGATATTATTTTGAATCTATTGGTTCTTCCTCAATACTTATCTTGAAGCTAAGTGTCATGAAAATACGAGATTATTTGCAATTTATCATGTTGTATTTTTCTAATAGATCTATAGTATATTTGGCTTAAGAGAGTATGACTTCACCTTCTTTCTAATTCATTTCCATCCCTAGGTAGCAATGTGCTAATTCTAGATTTAAGATATTAAATCATAGTGATAGCTATTGTTTAAAATGCTCCATAGTTTAAAGTTTCATTGCAACTATAACTATGTCATCCACATGGAAGGATATTATCATGCATAAGGCTATTTTGTCTGTTAAAACATAAAGATTACTATCCTTGAGCAACTTGACAAATCCATAGGTGATTAAGAATTGATCAATCTTTTGAAACCAAATTCTAGGAGCTTGTTTTAACCCTTAAATTGCACCTTGTAACTTGAATACAAGCTTCTCATTCTTTATGAATCCTTCAAGTTTCTTCATGTATATTTCTTCTTGTAATTCACCATATAGAAAAGCCAACTTAATGTTAATTTGATAGATTTTTTACTTCGTCTTGGTAGATAGGAAAATGATTATTTGAAAGATAACCATACAAGTAGTGGATGAAAATGTTTCTTCATAATCTATGCCTTTTACTTGAGAAAAACCTTTAGTCACCAACTTAGCCTTGTATTTATCTAGTGTGCTATTTTCTTTAAACTCAGTTGTAAAGACCCAATGAATTTTAATAGGCTAATAGTTCTTGGGGTAAGGTACTAACTCCCAAACTTCTCTCTTTTCCATCATGGAGATTTTAGCCTCCAATGTCTTCTTTGAGTGATCTATTTTGAATGCTTCGATAATTATTAGGTATCATAATATTGGTAATAGTATCATTATGATGAAGTTCATGGTATTGACTTATTGTAAGTCTTGGTTCATTTATATTCAAATTAGAATAATTAACAGCACACTTAATGGTTTGTTTCCATTATCTAGACCTTTTTGATTTTGCATTGTTTTTTCATTATTAGAGATAACATTATTAGTAGGATAGTCTTCATTATTAGAAGTTGGTGTTATGATTGTATTATCACCTTGGTTCATAATCTCTTATTGAGAATGATATTCTTGATTAGGGAATTTTAATTTGGGATTATTTTCAATAACTTTATCTTTGATGAATCATCTAGTGGTATTTTGTATCTCAACTGTGAGTCCTAGATTTGGGTAGTGTTTCATATGCCTAGTGTTTATGGTCTAGCATGTTTCGTAGTGGTTCTTGGTCTTTAGAGATGCACCCTTACCCATTGGATCATACTTTGAGGTTATATGCATAATTCTAAGTTGTCTGGAATGATTTTGACTTCATTTAGATGTTCTAGTATCATCTCAATGTGCTTCCTTATATTCCATCTTGCACCTAGAATGAATTGAACAAAGAGTNGGGGGGGCGGAGAGAGGGTGCATTGATTACCCTATGTCAGTGTACCCCCTACGTTAGTGTGGGAATGGTGACCCACCTTTTTGGTAAACTTGGTTGACCTAACTTTGCTTCTTGTATACCCACGATCAGTTTGGGTTACATTAATAAGCCTCCATTGATGCTCATGCATTGACAAATCCCTTTTGTTCTTATGCAAAAACTATAAACACCCAGGGTTCATTCCTTCATACAACAAGATTGATTTCAAGAATTTTATTTTAGCTTTTGGTATCCAATTTTGTGTGAAGAGCTCGCCCTCCCTTGAATAAGTTCTTTTTCTTCCCTATTTTATGTCTTTTGAGCTGTCACTTTCATAAATGTGGCTAGACTCTATTAGATTGCTACTATGCTTATGTAGTTCGAAATCATTTGGTCAATGCGAAGTATAGTGTTTGCATAGTGACTAAACCTTATGGTTTTCCATTAATCCACCATGATGCCTTAAACATTAAAATACCAAAGACATTATAAAATGTTAAAAATAATAAAAATATTTATTTAATTCTTTTTTTCATAAGCTATGATAATTCACCCTTATCCAAGGAGGTCATAACTGCATGACATGGTGTTGGGCCATTAAGATTATGACTAAGAGTCATTTATTTTTTTTTGTGTGCGATGTTGCATCTATCCCCAAGAGGAATTACAACATAAGCATTAAACCTATTCCTAGGTAGGATCGCAATGCATGTGTGTTTATTATTTTATCCCTTATAATTATGAAATCCATAAAAATTATAAATATTCTGTTCATTTCTTATTGTGGAAACATGGGTTTGCATTGTATTATATGTATTATAATCTCTCTTATGTTTATTAAATGCAATGATATGCACAAGTGTTTATGGAAATTTACTCAACATTGTTCTCGAAGCTTATGACTGAATCACATTATGATTTGTATGATAAATCCCATTGGTCCAAAATTGGCAAGACCCCTATCATTGGTGTCATTGCTAGGAACACCATTAGTGAATTTCTTGGAAATACTTATAAATTGTTGATCTTAATGTTTATTCAAATCAAGTGTGTGCTTTTAGTTTTGTGTGTAGGTTGCGAACATGAACAAGATGATAAATAATGCTAAGAGCCAACCAAAGACTTCCAAGAATGCAACAAAAAGAAGAAGGCATTTTATAATCTTTGAGCATTCAAAGGATAACATCCTTTCATTGGTTGTGCTAGCTTATTATCAAGATAAGCAAGGAAGTTGATGTAGGGATACCTCTTTCGATCCCCTTGTTCTTTTCTATGTGTATGTTTTATAGGTTATAGGCTTGAAGAAGACATCTTAGAGGACTAGAAGGCATCTTGGGTGAAACCTAGGATTGACAAGAGACATCTAAAGATGAGAGAAGATGTCTTGCCATTTTTGGTAGAAGTCTTGGGAAAGATGTCTTTTTTTGGAAGAAGATGTCTTAGGAGAAACATCTTTGCTTGATAGGAGACATCTTACACAAGATGTCTCCCTTGAGAGCAAGATGTCCTGGGTAACATGTCTTGCCTATGTAGGAGATGTCTTGTCCCTAGAGAATTTCTTGTAAAAAATAGTATATTTTTTTTGAGAACTGGGATTTCGTAGGAGGCATCTCCCAAAGATTAGAGATAACCCATACAACTAGTGAAACTCCTGAAAACACCCATTTTGATTCAAAAAAATAGCTTAAACATGATGCAAAAGGATGGAAACAGTTGAGAAGAAGGTAAGAAAACTTGGAAAACACTTGAAAAGCCTCAAATGAAGTTGTGAAAATGTTTCTAGGTTTCTTATATTTCACTTTGACAAAAATATTATTGTATTTACAATTATGAATAACTTGAGTAAGAAAGAGAGCTCTTGAGAATGGAGAGATAAGTAGGAGAAAGTGGGTGAGCACATTGAGTGAGTGCAATTGGTGATTGTAGCTCCAAGATTAAATGTGTGTTCTATTCTCTTATGTCATACTTGTGAGTCAATATCTCAATTCTAGATTATGGGAGAGATTCTCAATTGGTTGTCTTGCATTAACAATAATAATTGTGTGGTTATAGAGCCTCATGCTTTGTAATATTGTTTGAGGGAGATAGGTTTTGGTGGCTTGTGGATTTGGAGTACCCTCTTATGATCTCCTAATAAATTAATTGAAGATACCTAGTTTTCTTATTTTCTAGAAAATTTTTTTATCTTTGAATAATATTTGGATTTAGTACTTGAAGGTGACTTATTTATGGAGTGAACTTGCTCCAATGTTATTAATATCAAAGCTTAACTTTGAATTCTAGATCTATATTAATTGTTGCTTGGATTTTGGTTCAGAATTTTATCAATTTTAGATGACATCCAAGAGGAAATAGGTGCAAGCTTTGAATCAAGACATGGAGAGCATGAATGCTGCCTTCCATATGATGGTTGCTTGGTTAGATGAAATGAGTACAAAGGTAGAAAAAAATGCTAGTCCTAGTCATCTTCTAACACACATAGATGAATAGCATGCACATTTAGATGAAGAAGTTTCATAGCTAGGTAGAGATGGAGCATATGAAGACGAGGGGTAATCCAACTATGGGAGTATAGGAAACCATCAACTAAAGATATCTAATGGTAGGAAATCTTGTTTCTCATATGAGAACTTCAAGGACTTTAGTGGTGTTCAATACTTCCTCTTTAGGCAAGGTTGACTAGGAAGATGAGGCAAGGCTTTCTAGAGTGTTTAGAAATGCTGCAAGATTTTCATACATTGAGTTGAAGAATTTAATGGTGTAGATGATACCAATGCTTTTGTGAGTGAATTGAAGGCACTTGAGAAGCATTTTTAGTTGGAAGTGGTACTACATAACTTGAGGATACCTATTGCTAAATCTAGACTAGAAGGTATGGCTTCCATTTGGTGGGAAAAGAAGTCATAGGAATATGAAAAATGAAATGGTTAATGATGAGACGCGATATTGCATGCACTGCGATATCGCGGTCCGCTGCCAAATCTATAAATAAGAGGCGACACTCCCTTCATTTCTCATCCTAGGCTAGAAGTACCGAAGCTCTGGCAGTTTAGTCACTCCAGAGATGGAATATTTTCCATGTGCCCGCAGGAGGAGTCCCCAAGTGAACGGTTCTTTATTCGAGCAGCTTTGTACCTAAACGCAAGTTGTGTACGGTAATAAAGATGAGCTTTGTGGATAAACCTTACAGTACATGGATAGGTTTTATTACATGTTATTTATTACCTGTTGTTAACGCGGCATGAGTACGACTTCGTTACAAGCATTGATGAATGTGTACGGCTAACCAAGGAATCGACTACTCATCGCAATTAGATTCTCTCACCCTTGTCTCCTAGAATGCGAGATGAGTACGACTTGATTACAAGCATCTACGGATGTGTACGACTAGTCAAGGAATCAGCTGCTCATCATGCTTAGGTTAGTTAGGTGCCTCAGTACAACCACTTCGAGCACGTGCATTACGTGTGGTGATCCCAGTAATGATTAGCATTTGGTAGCCACAGTTGCATAGTTCAGGGTGTGTATGGTAAGTGGGAACGGATGCTGATGCTAGTTAATTTAAACTTAGGTCCTTAGTTAGAGTTAGTTAGTCTCTCAACCCTTCACCCTTTAGCATAGGAGATAAAACCATAAAAGACCAAAAAAATCATATACCTCGGACTTACTTAACCATACACCGTGACAACAACAAGTAAGTTTGGGAAGACAACGAATGATTAACCCCAAGTGTTTCATGGGGCATTTAGGCATTTAGTCTGTGGAGTTCGACTGGATTGCACGTGTTATGCTTGTTTTGTATGGTTGAGTGTAGGGGTACATCGCCACTCATCATTGGCGCCGTTGCCGGGGACTAAGTGTTTGTGCGCTGAATAGAACATAAGGGATATCACTCACATCGTTGTGAGCCTTAACGAACCTTCAGGTTAATCAAAAGAAAATTTTTTTTATATAACGGTGAAATAGCACACCAATCAAAATGCCTTCTTCTCATAAGAGCAACTCACCACCTAAGGACCACACACGAGACAGTCGGCAAGATAAAAAACATAACCAAAATCAGCTAGGTCCTAAACAATATAGGGTGACATATACTCATCCCAATGAGTATATTCTTAACTTTACTTTTGTTCTCCATCAGGACGAACAACTGCGGTGGAGAGATTTGCAAGGTCACATTATGTTACCCCTAGATCGATCAATCTCTCGCATGCTTTTGCATGCCTTGGTATAGATTGGCATGCAAGAGCATTTTGTCGAATACGTTGCGGAATATTTTGACATGAGGGATTATTATCCCAGAAATGCCCAACGTATGAGAGACTTAAGGTAGGAGAGTCAACATGCTTTTTTGAAGGGCAAAGCCCCGCAAGTCCTTGACAAAATAAGAGATGAGGAACCCTTTATCACGGGTTCTTTAACAAATGATGTTCCCCCTCCTAACGATGGTGAGGAGGAAGGGTATCAGAACCTACGATCAACGATACATATCCCTGGTTCTGATGCTCGTGAACACCAGTTGTTTACAGAAGGAACAACCACTCATGCTAAGGACGGGCACTTAGATCATCACCATGATCGGGGCCATAACAGCTGAAGAGAAGGAAAGAAACATCATCATGGCGATGGTTCCCCTTCTTCTTCCCCTTCTTCACATCACTCATCCTCTCCTTCCACATCTGGGCGTAACCACCATGAACATAAAGGCGAGGATAAAAGTAAAAAGGATGAAAGACCTTGACATGAAAGTTGGGAGAGAGGACAAGGGCAAGGACATAGGGAGAGTAGGGTAACAACACAGACATCAGAGGCGTCATGAAAGAGATGATCATGATGAACCCCTACTCGCAACCTAAAGTATGCTTGACATAATGGAGGCAGTTAGGATTCCCACAAGGCATTTAAAGGATAGCAGGATCAAACGATTAGACATGAACAACATCCCACGGTTTGAAGGGGGATACAATGCTGATCCGCAAAATCATTTACAGGCATTCCACGATGTCTTTGCTTTGCAGAATTTAGATAGTGAGTGGAAAAAACTTAAGTTGTTCCCAAGGACACTCACTAAAGAAGCAGAGAGCTGGTACTGGTCCTTAGAACCGAAAACCATTAGGAGGTGGAGTACGATTCTAGAACTGTTCAACGAAAAGTATCAAATGTACTCCAGAGTGTCCAATTTGCATAAGTAGATCCAAGGCTGGAAGCAAGGTATACATAAACCCTTGGATGCTGCCATGGCCACTATTACACATTGTTACATCATTGCTCGGGCCATGGGTATGCTCAGCAGGATCAACTTCGCCACATCGTGGATGGGCTAAGAAATGAAACTAGAAGAACCCTTTGGACTTATGCCAAAGGGAGACTCTCACAACTTAGAGCCCATGAAGTACGTAGCTTGTTGGAGCAAGTAGCAAATGAAGAGGGTGAGCTACACAAAAGGGAAAGTGTGGAAGAGTTCAATCATGATCCCTCCCTTCGAAAGAAGGGAGTGAAATTTTGTGATGAAGAGGATGAGTCACCGATCGAAGAGTTGGTGAATCGGAAAACTTTGCCGATCCAAAAGTTAACGACCGAGGTATCGGCCAAAGTAGACCAAATGTGGGATTCCTTAGACTCAAGAATTGAAATAGTCTTGAAAATTATAGAAGAGTCTAAGGTTGAACAAAGTAGTGACAAAGGTAAGAAAAACTGGAGAGATTTAAGCCCTGCACATAACAAGGGGAAGGGAAAAATCACTAACTCCGTTGTGGCTGAGGATTTTGATTTAGACGATGACGGTGGATGTGAGATCTGCCATTATGACCATCCTATGGGATGTTGCCCTATCATCTCACATCTACAGGAGTCTGGGGTGTATGTGCTTAATCCAAGACTCAACCAGTGGCAAACACCCTGCAGGTTACCTTATCCACAAGGTAACCCAAGGCAGTTCCACCAACCCTTAACGTATTATCCAAGTGGAGCTCCACCACAGCCCATCGGACAATATTAGCAGTGGCAATACCCACAGTCATGGGGGATGCCATCGCCAACACAACAGTACCCTTACCAGTAGCTTGATCCTTATGGTTATTATGTGTAGTAGCCGATTTCTCGAAGTGACTCTATGGGTCATGCAACCCCCAACTGTCACTACCAAGTTTGGGAGTACTTTAGAAGGACTCCTTCTCCTCCGGGAGACACCTCACACTCGTTCCATCCTCCTAATCTATCCACACCTCTTCCACCACAAGTAGTTCCCATAACACCTCCTGCTCCAATAATGCAAGGGGAACTTCCTCCTCAACCACAACAACGTCACGCTGTGAGAGTTGTAAATATCCAACCCGCTGTTGGTTTTGACAACTGTAAAAAGAGGATCTTACTTCAAAACCAAAAGCCCAGACAAACTCTCGTAGCAAAAAGCGGTTGAGGCCATGTACACTCCTCCACCATCTAACACTTTGGGGCACCCTTCAGTCCAACAGAGCATAATGCATACAGTTATGTTAACGCATACCGTAACCGACTGGATCAAGGTAGGCCACCTTCCGAGGAAACTAACTGACCCTGGGAGTCCCTTAATCTATTTGCAGATCGTTGGAAATGAACCGCATAGGGCTCTTCTTAACTTAGGTTCCGGAGTCAACTTAATTTCACGAGAGATGTATCACGCCTTGAACTTGCCCCAACTCAAGAAGAGCAACATTCAACTAGAACTAGCAGACCAACCCATCACCATTCCCTTGGGATTGGTGGAGGACATCATCACCACTGTGTGTGGTTGGTCTTACCCAGCTGATTTTCTAGTGATTGAGGTGAACAACAACAAAGGGGACTTCCCGATTATAATGGGAAGGGCATGGCTAAGAACAGTAGACACATGGCTTAGGATCCGCGATCTTTCCTTGGAAATTTTCAAGATCAACATATGTGGAAAGATCAAGAAGAGGAAAGTTCCATGCATCACATATAGTGATTCATCGGGTGATGACATGGAGGAAATGCCTCCATGTAATAGGTATGCCCAAGAAACTTTGAACCAAAGATGCCTGTATGTAGCAACCACACAAGAAGTAGTAGACACCCTGTGGTTGACAGCTTGAAGGAGCAAAAAAATATGCATGGAACGAATTAAGGAAACCCATGCTTGTAACGAAGGCATAGACACATTGAAATATGAGCATCACCAACTTCCAACCCTCAACCTAAGAACATCAGTTGGAAGAAGTTGGGCACTTCTACGAAATTCAAACAAATGCTCATTATTTCGGATCTCTCCCTTACAACTCAGTCGTGGGGGAGATGGCCACCTATGCTAACCATATGAGGCCCTCAGTTCTTTTAAGTTTTTGTTTTACATGTTTTTTTACAATGTTTTTTGTTTTACAAATTTCTTTAACTTTTCTACTTTTTGTTTTACAAATTTCTTTAACTTTTCTTGTTTTTTATTTTACAACATCATTATACTTTTTCAATTTTTGTGTGTGTGTGTGTGATCCACCCTGTAAGTTTGTCCCATAATAAGCATTCTTCATGATGGTATGAACTATTTTCATATTGATTGCTAATTTTTGGTTTTTACCTTTAAGTTACAATGTTGATACTAAGGTATGTTTCTTCTGAGATGGCAAGCAATGAGTTCACTTCATCCATCCATCCACCAATTTCTATGGTTTCTCTCGGCTTGGGAATGTACAGTCCCTTTCTAATAAGAACTTTAACGAATTGGTGACTGGGGATTTCTCAAACTAAGGAAGGACTCATGGATTGAAAAGGGTGTGACTTCAAAGGAACTTGATGCTTTTATGTTGGTCATTCTCTTGGGTGCTTGAATGTTTCTTCTTGAGTTTTGTTGCTGTTCTGATGATTACCCAATTATCGGAAGCTGAGACAATAAAAATAAGAAGTCTTTGCATGGTGTGGTTCTCATGCATAAAAACACAAAAAAAAAACCATGTAAGAATTTAAAGCACACCCCTTAGACGAATAAACTTGGGCTACATGCACTGGTTATGGAACCAAAAGTGTTCCCTCTAACTAAGGCCCTTCTCGCTTCCCATTATCTCCTTTATTTCATCAGAATGGTGGTGGCTCTTGGAGTGTGCATTCTTGTTGCCTAAGTGGATGGTTTAACCGAATGCGTTGATGCGAAGTCACTAGATGTGGTTGGTCTGAGGTCGGAGTTGGAATGAGATTTGCCAAGTCACATTAATCATCAAACACACAAGGGGCTGTACACCACCTTGTTCTTGGGATTCCATTCCATTTCTCTTCTCTCCATCCTTCTCTCCATTGTTCACCTCATTACCAGTTGTATTATTAGTGTATATATTTTGGTTGATGCATTATTTTCTTTTTGGTAAATTCTTGTGGTTAAGACTTTACCTCTTGTTTCAAATGACATTCCCAGGGCCTATGGACTCTTTGAATGTAGGTTTGTCAGGGCATTAAGGGCATGAGCCTGCTTTGGGGAGGACCCACTGACATTCCTATTTGGAGCCTTAGTTAAATTCTTTCCCTTAACATTTTTGCAATTAAATTTATTTTGTTCATTTCCATCTTGACATCCACTTCATCGATGCCATATTTGTCCCTTTTTATCTATCTTTCTTACTCCTTTTCTTTCTCCATTCTAATGCTACCAGAGGTTCGCGATTAGTCATGGGGCTATGGGGCTTGATTTTCTCATTTTTCTCCTAGCCCTGAAATTTTTGATTTTCTTCCTAACCCCTACGCCTTCGGCAGTCATCAGTCATATATTCCCAGATCCATATTAGCCATACCATAACCTAGCCAATGAGTTTACACCGAAGCAAGGTATCAATTACATGATGATTCAATTACCCTTGCTAATATATGATTGTGTTGTGTGTGCCAATGGTAGACATACAAACAACAGATTGGATCTGGAGCAAACACTTGGAGTGGAGCTGTGCTACACGCAGCAATGCAAGGAGCAAGATCGATGGCACGCTTATGGATGGACAACGAAGGTGCAATCTTGGCATTGGCAGCAGCAACACTTCTTTCTCTCTCTCTTTCTTTCTTTCTCAGCTACCAACAAAGGCCTGATGTCATTGTAATAAGGTGTTCACCCTTGTTTTCATGAACACCAGTTTTGTCAAGTCTTGTAATAATGATCCGTTCACATGTCATCCCATTAGTTCCATTCCCCTCAATACTTCCATACCTACCTAATATTATTATAAGGAACTCGAGGATGAGTTTTCATTCAATCATGGGGGTATGATGAGACGTGATATCGCATGCACCGTGATATCGCGGCCATCGCGATATCGCATCCTCCCCTGCGATATCGCGTACGCAATGTCGCAGTCCACCGCCAAATCTATAAATAAGAGGTGGCACTCCCTCATTTCTCATCCTAGGCTAGAAGTAGTGAAGCTCTGGCAGTTTAGTCACTCCAGAGATAGAATATTTTCCATGTGCCCACAGTAGGAGTCCCCAAGTGAATGGTTCTTTATTCGAGCAGCTTTGTACCTAAACGCAAGTTGTGTACGGCAATAAAGATGAGCTTTGTGGATAAAACTTACAATACATGGATAGGTTTTATTATATGTTATTTATTACCTGTTGTTAGCGCAGCATGAGTACGACTTGGTTACGAGCATTGACGAATGTGTACGGCTAACCAAGGAATTGGCTACTCATCACGATTAGATTCTCTCACTCTTGTCTCCTAGAATGCGGGAAGAGTACGACTTGATTACGAGCATCTACGGATGTGTATGGCTAGTCAAGGAATCGGCTGCTCATCACGCTTAGGCTAGTTAGGTGCCTCAGTATGACCACTTCGAGCATGTGCGTTACGTGTGGTGATCCCAGTAACGATTAGCGTTTGGTAGCCATAGTTGCATAGTTCAGGGTGTGTACGGTAAGTGGGAACGGATGTTGACGCTAGTTAATTTAGACTTAGGTCCTTAGTTAGAGTTAGTTAGTCTCTCAACCCTTAACCCTTTAGCATAGGAGATAAAATCATAAAAGACCAAAAAAATCATATACCTCGGACTTACTTAACCATACACCATGACAACAACAAGTAAGTCTGGGAAAAAAACGAATGATTAACCCCAAGTGTTCCATGGGGCGTTTAGGCATTTAGTCTGTGGAGTTCAACTGGATCGCGCATGCTACGCTCATTTTGTATGGTTGAGTGTAAGGGTACCTCGCCACTCATCAGTTAACCTATTAGAAATTGGAATAGGATGAAATACAGGTTGAAGATAAAATTTGAATAGTCTCGCTAGAGGTAAGAAACCATTGTGAAGTTAAAATTCCTAAGGCAAGGTGATAAGGATGTCAAAGAATTCTACATCAAACTTTGTTGTCTATTTTATCAAGTTAAGGTAAACTAGAAAGAGTATGAAAGGACTTCAATATTTTTAGAAGGTCTCAAAATGATGTACTAGTAGGATTTATCTTTTTATGAGGCACAAAATCTTGATGAGGCTTATGATTTGGCACTTAATGCTGAGAAGAAATTAGGTGGATTTAGAAGTAAAAGCAAACAAACTTACAAGGAGAAGAAGAAGGGATCCAAATATGAGAAAGCATCGAAGTGAAAATTTGAAGACAATGAGGGTAGCTAAGAAAAGAAGACTAAAAGAGATGATGATAAGGACAAAGCCAAGAAGGACTAAGGAAGGGTAGGCAAAGGTCAAGGTAGTAGCTCATAAAAAATCTAGTGCTTCAAGTGTAGAGAATGGAGACATAAGCAATGGGAATGTATACTTCACAAGGTAGCTAAGGGTAAGGATGTGCAAACCATGGAGGTAAAAGAAACATCAAACTAAGATCTTTAGAGAGGTAATTCTAATGCTTCAAAAATTTAGAATGTTTCTTAATTAAATTCTTATGTATTTATGGGGAATGTAAATAGAGGAGATCATCTTTATAGGAAAATATTATTTTGGATTGGGGCTAGATGTTTCCTTAGTGGGGAATGAATGCATGTTTTGATTGATGAGGGAGCCAAAAAATGTTATTTCTTCTAGGGAAGTTACTAAATTGGGTTTGGTAACTAATTCTCATCCTAGATCTTATAAGGTGCATTGGTTGTATAGAGATTTTTCTCAAGAGGTAAGGGAATAGTGCACTTTGGAATTCAAAATTGGAGGTTTTAATAATGTTGTAAAGTGTGATGTGCTTCCAATAGATTTTGTTGATGTAGTTTTTAGTAGACCTTGGAATTTTGACAATGGTGCTCAATTTAATGGAGTAAGAAATGTATGGAGTGTAGCTAGACATGAAGGAATCCATGATTTGATTCCTACGATAGTTAAACAAGTGAGGTAGTAAAGCTCACTTAATGCTTTCTTAATTCTTTTAGAAGATAGAAAATATATTAAGGAACATAAGAAAGCCAGTTTTGATTTTTTTCTTATGACAAAAGTTGCTACTAACCATGATGATATATAAGTTGAATTTCTTATAGAGGTGCTAGGCTTGAAGGAAAAATTTTCTAAGGTGTTTAAGAAAAAATTGGATGGATTACCATCCATGAGGAATGTATAGCATTAGATTGACTTCATTTCTGGTGCTACCATTTCAAATGAGAGCTCTTACTAGATGGTATCGAATTAGAGGGCTAAATTTTGAAGGCAAGTAAGGGAGCTACTTCCAAATGGCTTCATGAGAGAATTCATTTCACCTTGTGCAATTCTAGTGGTGCTAGTGCTGAAGATGAACAATGATGAATGGAGGATATGCATTGATTCTAGGGAAATGAATAGGATAACAATGGGGTATAGGTTCCCTATTCCAAGGATGTATGATATTATTGATGTCCTTATCGACGAAAATATTTTTAGCAAAATTGGTTTGAAGAGTGGATACCATCAAATTAGAATTAGGCCTAGTAATTAGTGAAAGACAACTTTCAAAACACCAAATGGATTGTTTGAGTAGTTGGTGATGCCATTTGGGTTCACGAATGCACCTACTACATTCATGAGGTTGATGCATGATATATTGAAGGACTTAATTAGTAAGTACTGTATTATATTTTTTGATGATATTTTGGTGTATAGCTCTAGTAAGGAGGAGCACTTGGATCACTTAAGAATGGTGTGTCTTAAGTTGAAGGAGGCATAACTAGTGAAAAAATTGAAGAAAAGTCATTTCTTCAAGAGGGAAATCACATATTTGGGACATTTGGTTTCTAAAAATCATATTCAAATGAAAGCTACCCAGGTGAAGTCTATTAGAAATTAGCCTACTCCTAAGAATGTTGAGGAGGTAAGATCATTTCTTAGTTTAGCAGGTTCTTATAGATGGTTCATAAAAAAATTTAGTGGTATTTCATGGCCTATGTTTACTTTGTTACAGAAAAGTAAATATTTTAGATGGGATAATGAAACCCAAGGGTGCTTTGACCTATTGAAAGCAAGAATTACTAGTAAAAAAATACTTGCAATTCCATATTTTTAGAAGCCTTTTTAGATGGAGGTGGATTCAAGTGGACTTGTCATTGATGGGGTACTTTTACAAGAAGGAAGGCCTTTGCTTTTTTTTTTCAAAAAAGTTGACTAAGTTAAGGAAAAAATATAGCATATATGAGAAGGATTTGTATGCTATTCTTCAAGAAATCAAGCATTAAAGGCATTACTTGTTGCCCAAGAAGTTCACTTTGATGACATATCATAAAGCACTTCAATTTCTAAACTTACAAAAGAAGTTGAGTGCAAAGCACATGAAGTGGGTTTTATAGTTACAGGTATTCAATTTTGTGTTTAATTAGAAAAGTGGAAAAGCTAATGTGGTAGTTGATGCATCATCTAGGTTGCATGTGATTAATTTCAGCATACCTCATGTGGAAGGTATGGGTGATTTTGCTTCTTTGTATGAGAATGATGTTGATTCTGGGTAGGTTTAGAGGAGCCTCAAAGAGCCATTGATGAGTAGGATAGACTAGTGGAGGGACTTTCATATTTAAGATGAACTACTATTTAAGAATGGAAAGGTATGTATTCCTAATTGTGATTTTAGGAAAAAGATTTTGTTTAAAAAGCATTGTAGTGGCATGGAAGGTCACATGTGTAGGAATAAAACATTGGAACTTGTGGGTAGGCACTATTTTTGGCCTAGTATGGTAATAGAAGTTTCAAAATTTATAAAGGAGTTCTTGACATTTCAAAAGTTCAAAGAAGATAAAGGTGTGGATGAACACTATATGCCTTTGCCAATTCCCAAAGGTTCATGAAAAAAATGTGTCTATGGGTTTTGTGAGTGGTATTCTAAAGGCTAAGAGTGAAAATGATGCAATGTTTTTTGTTGTTGATAGGTTCTCTAAGATGGTACCTTTTATTTTATGCAAGAAGATGAGTGATGCTTCTCATTTTGAAAATTTGTTTTTCCAACATGTTGTGAAGTTGCATGGTATTCCTTTGAATATTGTTAGTAATAGAGACTCCAAATTCATAAGTCAATTTTGGAGGTTCGTTTGGAAAATATTAAGGAGAAAGTTAGATTTTTCTAGTGCATATCGTCCACAATTTGATGGCCAAACAGAGGTGATGAATAAATCCTTGCTAAACATATTGATATGTTTGTGTGATGGATAACCAAACAAGTGGGAAAACTTATTATGTCATGTTAAGTTTTCATACAATAATGCTTTTTATTTTTCTATTAGCAAAAGACCATTTGATGTGAAATATGTGTTTTGTCCAAAGATGGTGGGCACTTTTAAGAGATTTGATGGTGAAGCTCAACTTATTGCTGATTTTATGTAAGATATGAGGAATCTTCATGTACAAGTAAAATTCAATATTGATAAGAAGGTTGAAGAGAGTATTCTCAAGAGAAATGAGAACAAGTGGAAGCTTAATTATTGTTGGTGACTTGGTTTTGGTGCACTTGAAGAAGAAATAGTTGAGATTTGTTAACTTCTCCAAATAGAAAGCCAAGAAGATGGGGCCTCTTAAAATCAAGGCTAAAATCAATGATAATGCTTTTGAGATTGATATACCAAATGATGTTAGTATGTATTTTGTATTTAATGTTTCAAATCTTATGCACTATCATGAATTAGCTGATGAGGAGACCATACAAGGTAGCATTAATGAGTTGAAAGGGACTATTGATCAGTCCAAGCCTTCAATCAAGAGGAAGACAATTGTACTCAAGTAGAGAGAAGCTTCTAGTACTCAAGGAGTCAAGAGATATGAGTACTTGATTCATTGGGAGGATCAGTATATTGATGATGCTATATGGATCCATGAAACCAAACTTCATAAGTGGGGGATCATTTCATCCCCTACTTCCTTTTTCACCTGAGTTTACTTTTTGAAGGATGGAAGAGATGGTGTAGGAATACCTCTTTTAATTCCCTTTTTTTCTCCTAATTATATGTTTTATAGGTTTTAGGCTTGAAGAAGACATCTTAGAGGGCTAGAAGTCATCTTGGCTAAGACTTGGGATTGACAGGAGATGTATAGAGATGAAAGCAAATGTTTTGCGATTTTTGATAGAAGTCTTGGGAAAGATGTCTTAGAGGAGATGTATCCCCTTGATAGAAGATGTCTTACATAAGCCATCTACCTTGAGAGGAAGACATATTAGGCAAGAGGTCTTTCCTATGTAGGAGATTTCTTATTACTAGAGAAGATGTCTTGTAAAAAATAGGAGATGTCTTATCTAAGAGTTGTGATTTTGTAAGAGACATCTTCCAAAGGTCAAAGAAAATCCATGTGGTTGAAAAAGGTTTTGAAAACACTCATCCCAATTTAGGAAATAGCTGAAACATGATGAAAAAGAATGGAAACAATTGGGAAGAAGGTAATAAGGCTTGGAAAAATATTTTAAGAGCCTCAAATGAAGTTGAGGAAATGTTTCTAGGTTTCTTATCTTTCGAGTTGACATAAATATTATTGTATTTACCATTCTAGATAACATGAATAAGAAAAATAGATCTTGAGAGTGGAAAGTTGAGAGCAAGAGAGAGTGGGTAAGCACATTGAGTGAGTATAATTGGTGATTGTAGCTCCAAGGACTAACTTGTGGTGTATTGGTCTATGTGTTTTTTCTCTTGTGTCTTACTTGTGAGTGGAGATCTTAGTTTTGGATTGTGGGAAAGATTCTCAATTGTTTGTGTCTTACATTAAGAACAACCATTGTGTGGTTGTAGAGCCTCATGCTTTGCAACATTATTTAAGTATGATAGGTTTTGGTGGTTTGTGGGGTTTGAAAACCCTATTATAATCTTCTAATAAATTAATTGAAGATATCTATTTTTCTTATTTTCTAGAAATTTTTTTTATCTTTACATAATATTTGGATTTAGTACTTGAAGGTGACTTATTTGCGAAGTGAACTTGCAGTAGAAGATGGAGAGATGCTTATGGCCAATTGTCTAGTGACTTTGTCAGGCTGCACTAGATGATCTTAAAGATGCCATGATTAACATGGGCCTAGAGGATGAATGTACTACATACAAAGCTCATGAGCCAATGTTTGATGATTACGAGTCTTTGTACATGCAAAATCTTTAAGATTGATTCATTGAAGAAGAATCCAACCACAACTTTTTATCTAATCATTTAAATGAAGGGTAGCAAGCTAAAGTAGACAAGAAGGACAAAGGGCTAGTCCATCATGAAGGCTTATGGGAAAGTACCTTTACCCCATGTACAGTCTAAACTTTGAATGATGGCCTTATTCCTAAGTTCCAACATCTACATTTATCTAGACTTGTGGCAATGATGATTCCTCTTTATTTGATTGGGATGATTATCATGAATTAACTAAAGTTGTACATATTTCAAGGGAGCATGTTTAAAATAGCTGAATTAAATGGATCAACATGGTTGATGTATGAGCATATAGAGGGTATACCATTGATGATCCCTAGCTTCATGTGTACATCTTTAATAATGCTTGCTATCTTTAAGGGATTGTGAGTGATTAGAAAAATTGTAGTTATTTTCTTGCACCTTCATTTAGCATGTAGAAACCTAGTATAAATCCTTGTCATTGAGATTAATTTAAATATAGGAAGATATGGTTAGAATTTTTTCCAGCAAAATTTTAGATTTATGCCCAAATTTCAAAAATATAAAAGGAGATGGCTAGATAGAGGTAAGAAGCCCATGAGCCTCTTAACATCACTATGGAGAGGTACATGAAAACTACTCACCACTATTTGAAGCATGGTTTTAGCTAAAGGAAACAATTAATTTGCATCATAGAAGAACTAAGTTAGGAGACAAGAGAGTGCATGGACATGTATGTTATAGGCTAGGTGCACAAAAACTCTATGGTCCAAATCAAGGCTCTCTTAGATACCACTGAAAGCATAGAAGGTGATTGGTGAAAGTGATAATCAGTTGAGTAGTACAATCGTGATCCATCATGTAGGTAGGTCTAAAAATATTGAAGGTACCACTAAATCTCCCATTGCAATTTAGGCCCTAGCAGAAGATCAAATTAGAACAAACTATTAGAGTTTGGTTTTACATCTCTTGGACAACTCTAATTATACAAGGATCATTTAAGTTATAAGGAAACTTAATATGTAACTTATTGATTAAACAATTCATCATTGTACATCTTTTGTAATCATATTATTCACATTGTGTAGTCATTCTTGGTGTCTTCCAATCTTGTTATGAATCTATTCTTGATAACAATTTTTTCTTCCACTACTTCTTTCTTTCTTTGGCTACATCCTTATGATGCCTATCTTTGCCTACTACTTAGATAGGTCTATTTGTAATTTTTTTCAAATAGTCAATTTTACATGAGCTAGCCCTTTTTGGATTCCTAAAAAATGCATAGCTTGATTTGTTACAGACGACTACCTTAATTGTAGCCTCTTTCTTCTTCATAGTCTTTCTTCTAATATTCATCATAATCTTTTGGATGATCTTCTCTTCCTCTTTAGGAAACTAGAATAGATTACGAATGGTTACCTTGGATCTTCTTGTCCTATTTAGGAAACTAAATCCTTCACTTCTTTCTCTTATGAATGACTTGATAACCTTTTGGCTTCTTGGATGGCCATTATGAATCTATGGATTATAATGATTTCTTTGTTTGATTACATTTCTTAGTATTGATTGCTTCCTTGACTTTGAACATGTATCTTTGGTTTTTTATGGCTATAATTCTAATTATCTTTTGTACAATAATTTATCTAGTATCTTCTTTTATTATTCATCATTACTTCCACATGTTACTTTCTTAATCTTTAGATTGTTTCTCACCACATCTTCTTATTCTTCATATCACTTCTTTAGAACTAATGAATGACTACTTATATTCTACGAATAATGTTGTAACTGCATACATGATAAGTCACATCATTTTGTTACAACTTGTTTACAAGTGATTATGAATAATTGTGAATTGTTATAAAATTGATGATTATACTTCATTTTACAATTATAATCTAACAGTCCCCTTTAAGTGTTAGTTTTATAATGTTTTTTGTTGTTTCTTATGATGTTGATGAGTATTATTCTTAATTTATGAATCATATAATAATTTATGGTAACCAATCATAAAGAATTATATATTTGTAAGAATTGATGGAATTACTCCCCTTCACTCATAAGTTTGTAGAAATAACAAATACATAGCATAGATCAGACACATAGAATTGCTACTTTTTATTAGTAATCGAAAATATAGAAATGTATATCATGAGTGCTAGGTTGTCGAATGGATAGAGTGGACTTCATTTTTGTGACAAAGGATGTATCTAAGTCAAACATGGATTCTTCAGTTTTAGATGAGACTTCAAGAATAGAGAGGAAAACATGAACGAGATTAGTTACTTTTCTAGTAGTGGGAGAATGAAGCACTTTAGCTTTTGGTACATGTTGTCCTGACTCTAAGTACAATGCTTCTTATTGTTGTGGCTTCATGAATGCCTTTAGTTCTTCCATTTTCTTCCATAGCTTTTCCAATTCTTTCTTGTAAGCCTTCACTTTTTATTCTTTGAAGATGAGCTGATGTTTGTATCCCTTTATTATTGTTGAGTTTGTAGCATGCATCCTTTCCTTAGCTTCCTAGATGTTAACCTAGAGTTTCTAATGCTCTATTACTAATTCTTGATTGGTTTCATGAAGATCTTTAATTTCTTACTTCATGTTACGAGCTTTGTCCTTTAATTCTTTCTTCTTTTGCAAGTATTGTTCCATAATCTTCATAATTTTCTTCTCCTTCTTTTTTATATATAGAGCTATTTGACTTGGTTCTTGATCCAATAATTGTAATTTAGAACTAATGTGTGATTTATACTATTCCACTATTTGAGCAAACTTTTGAAAATATAATTTCATTTTATCATATTTGTTGATATGTGTTTGTAGAATAGTTTTTCATTCTTCCTTATGATTTCCTATTAATAATAAATTCTTAACAAGCACTAAAGTTTCATCATATTTACTATATGCTACTTGCTTGAATTCTCCATAATGAATCATAGATTTAACATAAAGATATACTATAGCTCTCACAAGTTCATGATCATTCAATGTGTTTTGCTGCATGGTGTTCAACTAATACTGAAATTCCCTTTTGATTGCTACTTTGACATTCTTACTCTAATCTCTAATCAATTCTTTCTAAAATTTCTTGTTATTATTCCATTCATACAAATAAGGAATTCATATGTAGGATAATAATTTTGTGCTCATAATAATTTGTAGACACTGGCAGTCATTAAGTTAACACAGGCCCTTAGGCTTTGTGATGCTTTAGTCATATTTATCAATTAGTGATGTCCAACTAAAGTAGTAGTAATTGAAACTAAAAAGCCTATGTATGAATTAATGTCTATAGTAATTAAAAGAAGCAATAGATAAGAACTCATCATCCATGAACTTTTCTTTACTGGATGTAGACTTTTTCATAATGGATAAATTCCTTAGCTTCTTCATGGCACACTCATCTTTAGGAGTAAGTGTCAAGGCTCCCTTGAATGATATTGATGCTGATATCCTAATGTTGGTTGATTCTTGATAAGTCTGGTCCTTTAGCATTATGATTACCATTTATTTACATGTCATTTGATTCTTGTTGGATAGGTTCATAATCTCACTTTCTCCTAGAAGAACATGGATGACCACACATGCTAGTAACTAAGTAGAAACTTATGTGCAAAATATTTGTTCCAATAGTATAAGAAGTTATGCAAATCCAAATTTACTACTTGCTTTCTCTTTCACCTTCATAAATGCATGATAGAAATTATGCACTACAATTCTTGCCCAAGTGCATTTCAAGTCCCAACTTAACTATAATACAAGGTCTTAATGGTACTCCGTTGGACTATAGTATGATGATTGGTAAAGTCTATCTATGCATTATAAATTTTACACATGGAACAAATAGGTTCTGCCAGTATATTTGTGTTTACTTAAGGGTGCAGTCTACATTCTTCTAGATCTTTCTTGGAAAGAAATGTAGAAACTAGGACTCCATGATTAAGAAAGTGAGTATCCATAAATGACAAATAAACATTCTTATTGTTGGCAATAAGATGAATGATTTCTTTAGAGATTAACACATGAATAGAATTACCCTAATAGAGAATTTCCATTACTCCATTAGAATATGAATACAATGACTAGTTTATTTTATTATCAATCATCAATCATCAATTCTAATGAAGAAAGCTAAAATTTTGCATAGTTAGCCATGTAGACTATCTTCAATTTGTTGAATATCCTTAGTTCAAGTCTCTATCATAGGAAATTTGAGTTGTAAGTAATTATGTTTTTTAGCTTAAGATTTCCTCAAATAGGATTGATATTTGACATGATAAAAAATTACTTATAGCCAAAACTACATCAAAATTAATCCTCTTCTTTGGAATCATTTTATTCTCAATCTTGGCACTCAAATAATGGTATGAATGAAATTTGTAGAACTCATGAATGAAAATTTTTAACTGAATACATAGAAAACCCTTGTTTTGATTGTGCTCAAATCATTGTAAAATTTTACTCAACTCTTACTTGTTACTTGTAAATTTGAGAGATTTTTATCTTTGTTTATGGTATTTATGATTACTCATGTTATTGGTAGGAGGATTAATGCTTAAGACAATGATCATCCATAGTGTAAAGAGATGATTTTAAAAATTTCCCCTTTATTTATTTATTTTTTGCTTCACATGATCTTATAAGATCTAAGTTAAGTCTTATAATGACTTAGCTTTATTTCTTTTATTCATTTCAAAGGATGGAGTTGATATCATGCAATTTTAGATGATAAGGTTTCAAATAATTGGTCGTTTGTGGTTTAGAAGATTAGGGCTTATTTATGGATTCTTGATTCTAGTTATAAGGCCTTCTTGCTTGTCCTCTATTGTTGTTTTTTGTATTTGTTTATTCATGCATCCTTTTGTGAAATCTTTTACTATTTTTGAATGTTGTAGAAACTTGTCTAACTTGTCTTCAATTCGTAGAAGTATATGTATAATATACTTCATATGATGTTCTACAAGCGGATGATGTCAAGTATCATTCTTCTAATCTATTGACATCATAAGAGTCTTCAACATTCTTTCTAAGGATGTTTTCAGAAGCTTCATCTACTTATGAACTTGCTTCTTGATTTTGTTCTACTCTCCTACTATATTATAATCTTTTCTCTCTCTTATGCTCAACAATATATTAGTCCATGTTTCTATTCCTTACACCTTTGTCTCCATATTTATTGTTCAATTAATTAACTACTTCATATAACTATCTCATATAAGTGTCTTTTGTTTATGACTTATTATGATCTCTTGACACATCACTTCACTCTAATTTCAATATTTCTAATTCTATTTTATCATAATTACTTGTTCTTATAACCAAATTCCAACTATTGCTCTGATACCATGTTAGAGTTTGGTTTTACATCTCTTGGATAACTCTAATTATACAAAGATCATTTAGGTTATGAGGAAACGTAATATATAACTTATGAATTAAAGGTTTGGCATTGTACATCTTTCATAATCATATTGTTCATATTGTATAGTCATTCTTGGTGTCTTCCAATATTTTTACAAATCTATTCTTCAAAATGACTTATTTTCTTATTTCTTTCTTTGGCTACATCCTTATGATGCTTTCCTTTGTGTGTTACTTTGATAGCTTTGTTTGAAAATTTTCCTAGTTGATTAGTCTTACATGAGTTGGGGATCTAATGATATTGCACTCTCATCTTGTTTCTCTCATTCATCTTTTATTCTTCATCTCTTCTCTTGCATTTTTATCCATGGCTATCTGTGGTAGGAAGTTGATTAGACAAACTAGAGGATGAGATCTAACCATCCAAGGGGATAGACTCATGGTTGATGCTAATGTCTCACTGGTTGTTGAGAATCTATAGGTGTTCTAACAATGGGTTTCACAAGGGCATGAAAGATAAGTGCCTACTTTGGTGAGGATTCACTTTTGAATCCTTTATGGATTGACATTATAAGTGAGTAAGCTAACACTTATCTCCCCATGATGGTGAGGGCTGCATTGCATAAGACATTTGATTGATCTTTCACTTGTATAAGTCTTTACTCTCTTATGCTTTAAGGTTTGACCATGAAAAATTTCATTTAGTCCAATTTACTTATGCTTGTATTCCATTATTCTTGGTGCTCTATTCATTCTCCTCTTATTACGACCTCTATTTTCTAGCTTTTGTTTCATAGGAAAACATACATTGATCAATCAACTTCTTTTTCATGATTTGTGATGTTCTTGTTATCTTACTTCTTGTATGTCTTGTGATGTTAATTCATGATGATTTTGGCATGTTTTGGATCTTGCACGAGGCTCTAGTTGTAGAAGAAGATAAGTTTAGGATGTAAATGGAAAATTTAGTAAATTTTCCCTATTTGGAAGGATGTGTTGACACACCTCCTATGTTAGTGTCCCTATGCTAGGGCACCATCACTTGCATCAATAAAAAACTATAAATTGAAAGAGGGGGGAGGGGAGGGGTGGAGAAAGGGGTAAGCTTCCAAACACATTTTTTAACATTTTCATTCTATTTTTTACTTTCCGTTGCTATTGATCATAGCATAAAAATAAAACTCTACAAGATTTTTTAGCTCCATGCTTTGATTAGTAATATCTTTATAAGAATTTTTCTTTGGTCTTCTTATCCTTGGAGTTCTAATTGTGTTTCAAGCCTGGTATCTTGTAACTTAGTTGTGGGGGAGAGACACCAATTTGAGCATGTAGTTAATGCATTTGAGGTTATTTAAAAATCACTACTCTACTTATACTTACCCATGCATGCCATGATTCAATAGTTGTGATAATGTTTCTCAAGTGTTCTAAAGGTTGTATTTATCATTATTTTTACATGCAAATTTTGCAATAGTAGTATGATGCCTAGGAAACTCACTTGATTTTTACTAGAATTTGCAATTCATTATTTTGGACCAATTGTGATCCTAGCTATGTAGACCTAGCAAAGGTCATGGATTCATAAGAATAAGCCCAAGCTTAGGTTAAAGATTCTATTTGAGGCTTTTGATATGGACAAAGTAGAGGTGAAAATGTATAAATTTCCTTGGTTTAAAATATCATGTAAAAACTTATCACTCACAAATTTTTACCCACTAAATGACCATTGGGTATCTCTACTCAAGGGGGAAAAAGTTGTATCCATGATAAGGGTAAAGGATACCATCAACATCCAATATTTTTTCTACAAAGCCTTGATCTAGAAAATCAAGGATATGAATAGGGATAAGAGTAAGGTCTATGCTTTTCCAAGGTTAATCTAAAAACTTTGGAAGCTAGTAGGCATACTCAATCATATGGGAAGGCATCCAAAAATTGAATGAATGATGACTTGGGAAAATGTAATGTTGGTTGCTCCAATATTACGTCTAGAGGTGATTGGATCAATATTCGACACAATTGTAGGAATGATGGATTGAAAAAATGTAATGATGGTTGCTCTAAGATTATGCCTAGAGGTCATTGGAGTAGTACCCTATTTGGAGGATGATATGCCTTCCATAGAGGTATCTTATATTTGACCTTTAGACTAGCTTCACTTGTGTCACATAAGAGCATTAATTGCACTACAAGCATCACAAGAAATGCAAGTGTAATGAACTAGTGAATTCATTTCTTGACCTCTTGGTTAAAGGTTTGAAGGATCTTTGTAGGAATTTCTTGCAAACAATGGAAGCCATTGTGGGTGGTTAGATGATAAGAGAGGATCTCTTCTAGTTTCCTCCATTACTAGATGATCCACCCATGGCTCACTTTGATGTCCCTGTTTAGTTTTAGACTTCAATGCCTTCACAAAGTATTTCCTCATTACATCAATCAAGGTGTAGCATGTACAACATCTAGCATGTGGCTAAAGTCCTCCAGGTACCCATAGAATAACTTGGGACTAGTTACTATGTAGAGGAGAAGTAGAGAGCTGATCCTAGCATGGAGTTCCTATTGAGGAATATTGATACTAAAGTAGATATTGAACTCATCATGGTATAGATCAAATTGGAGATCATCCATGCTGATAGAATATTTTATCAGAGGAAGTTACAAAGAAGGTAGATTGAGATATGACAATTATATGAACAATTAGAACATCTCATATTGTTAGTATTTGCACCTTCTATAATTACTCAAGTGGTGTAAATTAAGAACTTGTAGATTAAACTATTCCAGACACACTAGGTTGATGAAGAAGTTATTTTAATGAAAGATGGATTAGAGAAATAGATCAAAATGTTAAAGTATCAGTCCCAAGAGTAGGAAATAATGAATAAAAAAAAGCAAGTACTCTTCCTTTCCTAGTAGGTGAGAAGTTTAGAAGCTGAAATTCAAATCATGGCCCAATTTCAAGACAAGTACCTTTACAAAGAGAAAGAGTGTTGGAACTTATGGTAGGATATGAAAAACAAGACTACTAGGGGAACCAATGATCTTACAAAGATCTATCTAATTGAGTAGACAAGCTAGGATGTTAAGGTACGTAGAATGCACAAACTTATAGTACTATTAAATGAACATATAACTAGAGAGAGGTGCAAGGTGAAGGAGAAATTTGACACTTTGCATGTCAAACTTTGAACAATGGTTGTAAGCAAACCAAATCTATAGGAGAATATGGAATTATTGGAAAACATCTACATACTTTGCCATGAAGAAATTGTAGTAGTCCTTAAGTAAAGATTTAACAAAGATGAGGAGGACATGGAGGTGGAATTGAGGAGGTATCTTTATATGGTCCAAACTTTTGTATGTCAATAGCACATTGAGTTAGAGGAAAAACTTCATCAAGTGATAGTTAAGTTAGACGTATCCTAGCATGAGCTCTTGTAGGTGAAAAGAAGTCATGAGTAGTTCCACGTTGATGCTGAGGAATGATGACAAGCACTTCTATGAGAGCAATGACTGATACATGAACTAAATAGATAGCTTCAAGTAAGGGTGATAGACCTATAAGCAAAACTTCAAAGATTTCATATGTCTGCACCCATCTCTTTAAGCTTCTTCCCATACTAAGAAAGCACATTAGAGGGGTTATTCTTTTAGCCACCACTCCCTAGTACTTATTGATAAGGTGGCTTGTATTGTACTCATGGTCTATACATTTGTCACTCATATTCCTCTACATTGATCATGTCATGTGTTTACTTCTAGTCTTGTACTTTTGGAATTAAAGATATAAGACTAGCTTAACTCAATCATGGAAGAATGATAAGTCATTTAGTAACATTTTGTATATCAATTATGAGTCATAGATTTCAAAAGTGTTTCATATGCCAAGTGTTTATGATCTAGCACATTTGGTAGTGGTTCTTGGTCTTTAAAGATGCATCCTCATCCTCTTGGGTCATACTCTAAGGTTGTATGCATAATTCCAAGATCTCTAGGATGATTCTAGCTTCATTAGAATGTACTAGGATCCCTCTGACATGCTTCCTCAAGTTTTAGCATACATCAAGAATGAATTGAGCAAAGTGTATTATTTGGTAGGGATGCACTAACTACCTTGAATTCATGCATCCTTTGTGTTGATACAAGGACATTGACATATCCCTTAGTAGGCCTGGTTTACATGATTTTACTTATGCACCTAGGTTTAGCTTGGATTGTGTTAATGACCGTTCATTGATGTCTAGGTGTTGATGAACCTCTTTTGTTCCTATGTGAAAACTATAAATACCTAGATTGAGTTCCTTCAAATAATAATATTGATTTCAAGCATTTCATTTTATTTTTTTGTATCTAGTTTTATGTGAAGAGATTTTCCTTGCTTAGGTAAGTTAATTTTCTTCTTGTTGGTACATTTTAGCCATTTTATGGAGCAAGAATATGAAATCAATCGATATGGAAAAATGATATATAAGAATAAAAAGATACACATTTGAAGACCATAAGTGACATTAGTTTGGGAAAATGATCCATTTAGTATTGTTCTTTTGGTTGTCATATTCCTATGGAGTGTGACTGGGAGTATGAGATAAATTATTTCTTAGTATCTCTGGATTGTTGAGTCAAAGTGGATACACAAGCAATTAAAATTTCTTTTTATTGAAGTTAAATTTAGCATAAGCCTATTATAAGTCCTTATGTTTAAGGATTCTAGTGAAAGTAATAAACTTGGAATAAGAATTTTGACAAGAACTCATGGCTAATTTATTAGTAATTTGACAAGTTTACATTTGTGAAATGCACTACAATGTTATTGAGGGAAATCCTCTGTGACTAACTGTTGGATTTTTGCTTTGGAAACTAAAAGAAAATAGTTGAAACCAAGGAGTAGTGAAGGTCTACAATTGATTTATGAGATAATATCTAAAGTTACAAGAACAACAATAAATTAGGAGTTAACATTGATGAGCAGCAAGGTACCCCTATGCTCAACCATACAACTCACAAGTGTTTACGCATGATATGGTCGAATTTTGTCGATGGGACTAGTTGTGGTATCTAGATCATTATGCTTGGATCGTAGTTCATTATCTTCCCACTTGGACCAGTCGTAGCTTTGTCACGTATGGTTTAGTCCAAAGTGAGGTATATGATGTTTTCTAACTCTTTGCTACTCTTGGTGACAAAAAGAGATAAATTGATCAACTAATAAATAATAAAAGAATAAATTCTAAATTAGCCTAGGGTGATGGTATCCACTCATAACTATCTGTACACATCTTGGACTTCATGGGGCTACTTCTAGGTTTACCAAGTGTATGTGAGTAGTTGTGCCAAACGTTACACCTTTGGGCAACCAAGTATTTACACTTAAATTCTCGTGATTAAGGCTTACACATTTTTCTTAACAATAGTAATAGTAAATAACAATAAATGAAAATATTTAACTAAGGAATCATTAAATAATTAAAACAAAAATATTAAGCTAAGTGGATGCTACAATGATGGAAGTAATCTTCATCTTCATTGCTAGTCATGTAATGTGTGCAAGTACGTGGCACTCAAACAAAGGTGCCATACGATTACAAACATCACACCATAGGCATGCTAACAGACTTAAAAGAAGAGAAATTGAAAGCTAGCTATTTCTAAGATCTAAGCTAAGCTATCCTATTTGGAAGCCCAAGTGTAGTATTTATAGGTAAGGTCCAAATGAGATGATGTCAGGTATCTGACGTTAGGGCTTGTCACATCACCACTCATCATACCCCCATAACTGAATGAAAACTCATCCTCAAGTTAAAGAAAAATGAGAAATAAGTCCTTTACAAAATATTGGTAGGTGTGGAAATATTGACTAACTCCAATAATGGATAAAATAATTGACTCTTCGCATGTTGTAGTGGTGTAGTATAAAAATTGAACACATTATTACAAAGCAAGACAAGACAAAACAAGACTGGGAGGCTCATGTAGTGCCCAAAGTGGTGGCTCTTCCATTGGTCACTTCCCTTTGTCATCAGGGTGCTGGAATTTGTAATGGTTGAGCAAGGCCTACAATTTTTCCTCCTCTGTCCTTGGGTCATGCACCGTCCAGGTTGCTGTGCTAATGTGTGCTAGCATCGGTACATTTCAAGGAATGTTAGTTGCAGAAACATTTGATTTGCCTTGATGTACCATGCTACAAACTACCATCATTCCTCCTGGAAGGCCCTAGCTTTATCCTATAGCTCATGATAGTTTGTCAATCTTTAAGCTAGGCTCGAGGCTACATCTTTCTATCCCTGGTAGCTAGCTTTGACCACCTCTAATTCTATGTTTTCCACTTGTAACTTTTGTAAAGCACCCTTCCAATTCACAAACTCCTTCTCATAAAATGCGTAAGTGGTCACCACTTTCTTCTCCAACTCACTTTGAGGACAACTTACTAGTAACATGGTAAGGTTGGCATATCTGAGGTTAGCCAACACCATGTATTCCTTCAAATCTTTTGTTTGCAGGTGCTTATTTTTAACTTCCACTTGTTGAACCATGGTATAACTATCTAGAATGGCCTGCCATTCAGAATTTTGTGTTGCTAAAGAGTTGATGTAAACCTTGGTCATCTTGATTTCTTTCTCATTAATTTCCTTGTACATGCCAACCTAGTCTTGGAAGTGTTCTTTTAACTTTTCGTGTTTCTTAGCCTCATTCTACCACTCGCTAATCTTGATTACTATCTCTTCTATGACCCCTTGCAACTAGTTTCTTTTTCATTATATGTGGCCTAAAATAATGGTTTTAGGCTTGAGGGTTAGGAAAATTGGATGTTTGGCATTATCGTTAATTATTTTTCATTATAGGTCCTATGATTTTTAACATTCTTACCATTAGAGTACCTTCTGGGTAATAGCAAATTTTAATAAATCGACATAAAGTTTGAACACATGCACCCCCCATGACAAACTTGAACACTTTGGGTTCAAATAGATTCAAATGATATAGAAATTGGAGTAATAGAGAACTAGATATCACAAGTGGAAGAAGGAGGTGTAAAGCTCTAAGTCGCGAGAAAAAATTTCAACAACTCCCCTAGTAACAAATGAGAGAAATGATTCATGTTTCATGCAGGTCCACTATATATACTTTTTTTTAGACCTGATGTTAGGTACATGATGTTGAGGTCCAAAAATTCCAATTTTTATGGGGCCAAAGGTTATGCAAACTGTAGGTCTGGGTATGATTGGAAGGTTGAAAGTTAAATTTTGCAATTTCGGTAAGTTGAAAAATTAATTGGAGGTGCTGAAGTTAGGATAGGATGAAGTCTTCAATGGTAAAAGTACGAGAATGAGCAAGAAAAAAGGTGTTGAGAGCTTGATTGTGGGATAGAGTATATTTATGATAAGGGAAACAATAAAATATAACAATTGGAGTGCATGGAAGGTGAAAAATGATGTGGTCATGTTAAACAACTACAATTCACAAAAGGTACACAAGTGGATCCTCCCCAAAGCAGGCTCTAGCCTATGATGCCCTTGCATAACCATGCCTAAAATGTTCATAGGCACTAGAGGAGTTGAATGCAACTCATACTTGTGAAACAAAACACTCATGTTAGAACCACAAAATTGAGATAATTACTCCATGTTACACAAAACCGCAAGGTATGAACATTTGGACAACAAGATGAAATGGACTGAAGCAGGGATCATAGAAATCAAGACATGAGGTGTTGTACCATGGTCATAATGAAACCTTGTGTGTTATTAATGGTTAGATAACCATGTGTTCTTCTTTTCAAGATTCAAACCAAGTCCAAACCACCTTCAGTAACACTGCATTATTTCATCCCATCGACAAACAACCATAAGACTATCAAAGTTGCAAGGAGTAACATCACTTAGCATTTTGTCCAAGGGAGAAGCATTATTATGGCACAATTATTGTCGTATTTTTTTATGGTTCTGAGAAGTTGCCAACCTTTAGGCATGGGTACATGTCTTTCTAGTGGGATCTGCAGAAGTTTATTTAGTGCTAGTTAAAGTTGCTCTTACTTCCATTTTTTGTTAGATCTACAAGGATATGGTTACAACATGATCAACATGATAGAACATATAGAAGTAGCCAAAGGGAATGCACAAATGCCCTTGATGTCACACCCATTACATTTCATCTTGGTTCTGCACTCTTCCATCTAGGCATAATGGTTATGAAGTTATTTAGAGTTTGAATGATGAAAAAGATTACCATTAAGAATAGAGCAAGAACCTCTTATTAATGAAGTGGGTGAATGGATGTCATAGTCTTAATGTCTAAATAATTAGTCCCTTATGATTTGACAACATAGAGAAAAAACCTCACCTCCATGGGCAACATGATCAATAGTGAGATTACATATAAGGAAAAATAAAACAACGATTATAAAATGTAGAAAAAGTAGAAAGAATAGGAAAATGATAAAAAATTATAAAAATAAAAGATAAAAAGCACTTAAAAATATTGAAGATTAGAATGGGGGGTAACCCCCATGACTGAACATTTGGTCATGGCTAGGATTGATAAGTGGATGAAAAGGATCCATGCATGTATGAAACATTGGAAACCATTCATGCCCTAGCCATTGGGTGCTTACTAGGGGTGTGGTGGCTGGGTAGAAAAATTTTTCATCACACACCTGATTGTTATATGTAGGGTGGGCTAGGATATGAGGTGTGTTAACAGTATGGATGATTGGCCCGCGATAGCACCCTTGAGTATGAGATGGTATGCATTGATTTTTTTGTCTCCCCACATTTGTAGATTCATTGGTTGGGTGTCGAATTGGAGTACAGATAGATGGTGGCCCTTGTGTATGGTCGAAGGACGTTGGTTTAGATGATCAAGTTGGTGCACCAAGTTGGCCTTGTGCTGGCTTAGATGATGTAGTGGGTTCATGCATGGGTTGCTTCGACTTACGTCCCTTTCTCTAGAAAGGATTCTTCTGGCATTGTGTTTGGGACCCACTGGTGTTAGTGTGTCTTTGCACATTTGTAGCACAAGTGGAACTTGCTTGTTGATATTGGGGTGCTAACCCTTCTTGTGTCCTTTGTGGTGGCATATAAGGAGGTGAATTATGATAATATCAAGGGTGAGTTGGATGGCAAGAAGCACAAGGTGGTGATCCTTCAGGGGATGTCATGTATTAATGGTATTTGGGAGAGTAGTAGTGGTGATTTGAAGTGGAGGACATTAAATTGGTTGGAGAAACAAGATGTTGAACATAATATCCATGAGGTTTTGGTGGGTGTGGCTGATTTGGTGGTGGCCACCCCCACGACTATGGTTGTTGCCATTGCGGTTGAGAATGTTGAGGCTAGTAATAATTCCCACTAGGATGGTATGGTTAGTTGTGGGACTATCTGAAATTACCTTGTGGGAGAGGAAGTCTCCCAAGCATGTGCTTTTGTAAAAATTTTGGATTTAAACCACTTGCCAAATACTTCTGTAGACACAACAATACGGGGCATTGGCCCTTTGGATGGTCATATATACATAGGTCACATTCATCATCTTCATTAGTGTTGGAGTCTTTAGCCTCACTTTTTTCAGCCACTTTTCTCATCTACTGAAAAGTGTTCCTAACTATTTCTTGGTTTTGTGTTCTCTATTTATTATGTTCACCTAGCATGTGTTGCATAATCATCTCTATGGTTGTTTCAATGAGATTTATGATGTTTTCATTTATCCATTTAGACATCCTATTGAATTTTGCTTCTAGATCATCAATAGACTCCTCTATTGACAAATTTTATTGTGGAATCACCTTAGCAAGAGTGGTTTCATTTTCCCTACCATAAATTTGGACCTCCTTTGATTGAAGAATTGGGTCCCATTGATATTTCTTGACATTCTCCCATTTCCACATTTCTTCTTATTCTTTTGCCATATGATCGATTAGATCTTTGATTTAATGGGCTTGGAGCTCATATAGTTTCCCTAGGGCATACATCCCAAGGGTTGCCCTTGTTTCATTACAAAGCCCTTCTATGATGTGGAAAAGTTGCTCCTCCTCAAAGAAATTATGGCATGGGCATCTATTCAGTAAGGCATAATATCTATCTAAGGCCATGTCCAAGGGTTCATGTTGTTCTTGTTTCCACTCTTGGATTTGTCCCCTTAGATTGGACACTCTTTTATCAGTTTGGTATCTCTCATTGAAAAGTTCTATCATTGTAGACCATTGTTGAATTGAATTTGGTTTCAACGATCGATACCACACTTTGGCTCTATCAATTAGTATCCTAGGAAAGAGCTTAAGCTTTTACCATCCACTTTCAATGTTATAGGATGCACAGGCATCATGGAAGGCTTGTAAATGATGTTGTCGATCTACATCATAGCCTCTTTCAACTTAGGAATATTATTCATGTCAAGCTTAGGTAAACGAATCTATTTGCAATGCTTGCAAGATATCTTAATAGCCTCTGTGATATGCATTAGGATCATAGTGGCCAATAGGGGTTCATTATCATCAAATAGATCACAATGGAAATTTCTATGTTCATGGTGTCCTCTTTGACTTTTACCATGGGTTCAATTCTAGTTTTTAGTCGAACCCTTTAGTGGAGCTCTATTTCTATACCTACATTCATCTTCATCAAAACTAGATGTTGAAGGGAAAGAGGAAGATAAGGAACTGGGAGAATCGCCATGGCTTCTATGATGTTCCTTAGGGTCCTTTGGTTTATCATTTTTTGGTTTCAAGGAGGTCTTAGGCCTTGAGGCCTCCCCTAGTCTAGGACCTATGTCATCTTCTCCAAGATTGTCTACCTTGGGTGAATGTAGTCTTTGAGTGTCATCAAGGTGGTCATGATCATAAGAAATCACTAGATAAGGTTGATCACTCTAATATTCTTCATTGTATATTGTGTTATTTCTCCAATGAATGTGTTCACTATAGAGTGCATTGTCACTTTCATGTGGGAGAGACATTGTTCTTGATTTATGGTGTGTGTGAATCAATAGCTTCTAAAAGATATATTGTTAATTCCTTTACAGTAATCTTGTATAATATACCTAATCTAGATAACTAGCACCATCCTTGGAAATGACACCAATGATGAGTGGTGAGGTACCACTACGCTCAACCATACAAATAAAAAGCATTCATGCACGATCCAGTCAAATTCTATGGATGGGACTAATTGTGGTATCTAGATTGTTATGCTGTGATCACAATTTGCTGTCTTCTCACTTGGACTAGTGGTAGCTTTGTCACGTATTGTTTAGTCCAAAGTGAGGCATATGATGTTTCCTAACTCTATGCTACTCCTGGTGACAAAAAGAGATAAATTGATTAACTAATGAATAATGAAAGAATAAAGCCTAAATTAGCCTATGGTGATGGTATCCACTCATAATCGTCCATAAATGTCTTGAACTTCGTGGAGCTACTTCTGGGTTTACCAAGTGTATATCATTGGTTGTGCCAAATGATACACCTTTGGGCAACCAAGTATTTACACTTAATCGCTTGTGATTAAGGCATACACATTCTTCTTAACAATAGGAATAGTAAATAACAATAAATGAAAATATTTAACTAAGGAAGCATTAAATAATTAAAAATAATAATACTAAGCTAAGTGGATGCTACAATGATGGAAGTAATCTTGATCTTTATTACCAGTCATGTAACATGTCCAAGTATGTGACACTTGAACAAAGGTGCCATACAATTACAAACATCACACTATAGCATGCACTAGGAATAACAAACTTAAAAGAAGAGAAACTAAAAAGCTAACTATTTCTAAGATCTAAGCTAAGCTGTCCCATCTGAAAGATCAAGCGCAATATTTATAGGCGAGGCCTAAATGAGGCAACGGGAGTATCTGATGTTGCTTATTAGCTGCGACATCAAGTACATGAGATCAAGACTTTGATGTTACGTATCCAACATCGAGGCCCATCAAATCACCACTCATCAAATTTTATCAATCAAAATCCTTGCTCCAACAAGAGCAAAAATAATTAACATAGTTCATCATCTCAATTGTTGTATTATCAAGCAGATATTTGCTGCCTAAGAAATAAAATCTACTTACGATATAAAAAAAAAACAATGGAATTTTACCAGTAACATCGCATCATGACTATTCTCTACACAACCATCAAAACCAACAAATTTTACACTTACCTACATGTAGAAGTTTGATGGTGACAATTGCAATTTTTGGAGGAAAAAAGATAACCCTAACATGTAGCAGTGTTGGTAGTATGGCCAAGGTAAGCTACAAAACATAGAAAGGTGATTAAACATAAAATAGCGGTTTAGTTTGACCAAAGAGGACAAATTGCAAACCCTAAAAGAAACAACCAAATAAGAAAAATGGATAGTTTAAATTCCAACACTGACAACAATGGTAGAGGCGGTGTCGAAGCGGTGACCATGATGGTGGGAGATGCAGTTTCCTCCAACATTGATGAAGCTGAATGTACCAATATTTGTAGGATAGAGATGAGCCAAAAGGTGGAGCTCAAAACATTTCTAGACAAATTTGCAATTACTAGAACACATAACAACATGCTAGGGATGATGGACAAGGCTACGAATCCAACACATGCTTGCCCATCATGGGGACACCACTCTAGCCATCTGACAATGCAGTGGTTAAGGTAGTGAGGCAACAAACAACATGATGGTGAAGGTAGTAAGGTAGTGGTGATATGATGACAATAAACCCTTATTCCCAAACTACACTAGGAAAAATCTTGTTTTGTATTTTAATCTTGAAGATGTGGTAAAGAATTATTAAAAATAATACATATACTATGGTGGCTATAAGTGATAACATCAGTTTGGAGAGGTAATAGACACACAAGTCGCAAGGTTACAATTTAAAAGGGTGGATCTATAGAGCTTTATTTGTTCAAAGTACATTTCCATATGAAGGTTGTATAAAAACCTAACTAAATTTCCTAAATATTTATATTTGAAAGGATAATTACTAATTGTGACATGTATTTCTCCAATTTTTGTAACTTTTTATGATAACTTTTATGATATTTGTTATGAAGGAAGTACTTGGCAATTGATGAGTGGTGAGAGATACCCCTACACCCAACCATACAAATTACAAAGCATTCATGTTTGACCTGGTCGAATTTTGTAGACTCTATGTCTTCCAGTACACTTGTCTTCAAGGAAGTGAACCTTGCCCTAATAGTCATTTGTTGTCTTTCCAATTATACTTGTGAGAGGTGAAGTAATTTAATAACTAATTTAACTTAACTACTTAACTAATCTCTAACTAGTCCTAATATAAGCATCTGATCCCACTTTCCATACATGTCCTAAACCTATGTATCTAGTACTTGGTTACCAAGTGATATACTATTGGGTGAACCAAGCAATAACACTATTGGAATCACCAATCGAATACTTGTTTATGCTTGAAGCAGTGGTACTTATGTGTTTAATCTATTTAGCTTAATTAATTAACTAATCAGTTGAAGTCTAATTTAGCTTAATTTAACTTAAGTAATCACATAATTAAAGGAAAAAATAAATGCATAAATAAGTTATTAATATATTCTAAGTGCTACAAGGTTTGATGAAAAGGATCATCTGTTCACAATAGTGTGGTTTAGGTATAATAGTGCTTGAATAAAGATCCATATACTTTCTAACTCCTACTATAGGCACTCAGAGAAATATTCTAACTCTTAGATAGAAAAACTACAAGAGCTTTACTAATATTATGGCTCAAACCTCCATAAACATGGTTGTGAGCTTGTATTTATAGTTTTTATTGCTGGGTTGCATCGATGGGGTGCCATGGATGTAGCAAACACTATGTCGATGTAGCCCCATCGATTGGGCAACAGCACATAAATGGGGCCTTGTTGACGAGGGCCAATTGATGAGGCTACATTAACGGGGACTTGTTGACATGATATGTTGATGCTTAGCATATCCCCACGACTAAATGAAAACTCATCCTCGAGTTCCTTTATAGAATTAGGAAGGTATGAAATTATTAACTGACTCTTAACAAAACAAAAAACTAACTTGACAAAATTGAGTGCCTAAGTGTACAAATCAACACATTACAAAAATTGTGGTGTTCATGACACAAAATTAAACACCATGACATGATAACTCAAAATTGGATAGCACATCCTTTGATGAAATAAAGGTGATTAAAAAGATTAGATAGTTCCAGGTGATGAAGGTTCTTGAGGTTTTGAAGGACCTTCACTGGCTTCAGGCACATGTGATGGTTGAGGTGATTGCGGCTATCTTGCTACAACTACAACATGGGGTGGAAGGCAAAAGGCATCCAATAGTACCTTCATCTTCTTCTCCTTACTCTAAGGATCATTCATAGTCCATATGGCATCGCTAATGTGGATTGGAATGGGGATATCCCATGGACAAGGCATTACTAGGAGTAACTCCTTAACATTAACAAACCATGTAGCGAATTGTTCGCATTCAACATCAAACACTCTAACTGCAATTTGCAGGTCCTGGTAGTCATTCATCCTTATGGACAAGTTCTTAGTGGTAGATCTTTGATCAGTATATTTGCCCTTGATAATTTCAAGTTCAATGTTTACCATCACACACTTTTGCTTAGTGTCTTTATGATGCTTGAACTCAGCCTTGTACAACAAGTATGAGCTAGCCACCTTCTTCACTAATTCTGATCATAGCCATCTAATAGTCAACATAGCCAAATTTGCATATTGGAGATTGGCAAGCTTTATTTATTCTATCATCTCCTTAATTTTCAACTCCTTCATGCATATTTTCACCTTGTTATAGGCATCTATCCCATCAATGATAGGCTGCCACAATCGTCTTCCTTATTGGAGTTGTTGGAGGGTTTCATTTACTTTCGCCTTCACCAATTGAATCTGCTTTTCATTCACTTCTTTTTGCAAACTAACCTGATCTCTATAATGATCATTGACTCTCTCAAATTTAAGAGCCTCTAATTTCCAAGTGGATACCTCAATTTTTGTCTTTTCATGAAAGGCATGGTCCTCCTCCATGGAGAGATTTCTATTTTTAGCTATCAATCTCCCTAGCTCTACATTCGCTCTAGCTAGTTGCTCTTGCTATTGATGGATGAAGTTGATCAACTATTGTTTACATAGATCAACATTTTGCAGGTAATGGTTCTTTGCAGTTAATTGTACATTCTCTTGGTAGGTCTAATTCTAAACATTCTAAATTTTTTTTATGTGACCTTTACTAGGGATCAGTAGAACACCACTATCTCCATTGCACCCTCAACCCCTTTCAATCTAATGTGAAGCTATTCAATAGCTTCATCTCTTGTTAATGTCAGGTTGAGAAATATAGGGTTGGTAATTTGGGCTATTAATTTGGCAACTTTAGTAGCCAAGCATTCATTTAGATCTTTGGCTATTTTGAGTTGTCCCTCTAAGATAATGTTTTTGCCCCTTGCCTCTAGTAGCTCCAACTTTGTTGTAGTGATATTATCTAGAAGATCAAAGACATTCGAAAGTAGTTGTCCAATTCCCACTAGTCAATCTAGCAGTTCTTCATGTTGTTCTACATTTATTCTACTACTTGTGGTCTCTGCAGATGTCTACACATCTTAAGTGCAATGACATTTGGTATAGATGTTGTAGGTGCATTAAGGATTTCAATTATTCTATCAGTAACCACCTCTTCTGCTATCTCTTACCCTTGGTACTGCATCACCAGTACTATTGCCTCCTCACCTTTCTCCAAGTGTACTGAGAAGGTCACAACATTCCAAAAAATTTCTAAGAGTGGCTACTATTCTACAAGAGATACCATGACCTCTCTAGTGCTAGGATTTGACCTTGTAGACAACTACATTCTTTGGGCTGAGAAAATAAATCCACCTCCATCCATTAGGCTAATTTTTTGGGCCACCTCATTTAGGTGACTCATTGTTGGTTAGTACATAGATGGGTTCCCACCACTTATTTTTATAGTGCACTCAAGAGCCATTCTCAGTACTTGCATAATCATTGGGCTATTATAGCAATGTCTAGCATAGTTGTTTGAGTGGTAGGTGGAGGTGGTGGTTGTTGCTTCTCTTCTTAAATGATCATTGTAGGCATCTTATCTTTCATCATCTTCACCCAATTAGCAGTTGAAGCATGCTTGACAACATCGTTTGTATAACAGACTATTTCTTTCCTTCGAAAAATTTTTCTAATTAGGCATTGGAAGGAAAGTACCTTCCTTCCATGTTCATTCTCTTTAAATTGTTTCTCCATCTCTAGATAGATTAGCTATAGAAGGTTGACAAGGAATCTTCCACTTAGAATGGCACATGCATGGGCAAAAAAGGTGGTGATCTTGTTTGGCCTCACCGTGGGATTAAGTTGGAAAGCCATAATCTTGTAGTGGATCCTTTTTGTCGATGTGAGTGCATCAAAATTCTTGCGATCGACACCATAACACCGTCATATCCATTCTTTCTTAATGTTGGGATTTGCTTACATTGGAATCTCTATGAGATTCATCCTTGTCTCTTACAACTTAAGCACTTCAGCTATGGCCTACACTGAGAAGGACACTAAGATGTCCTTGATTTTAACTATTAAACTAGCTTGCCTATTATTCTAGAATCAAAATTTCTCCCCCATGTACCACTCCCTAGTGGAAGTGATAATTAGCCACATGGGAGAGTCCCTCAGTTGGTCTTGTATTTCTTTATTTGCTTGCTCTAGGAAAGGGCCAAAGTTTAACTCATGGGGCACTATTTTTTGGACCTCCCTTAATCCAGTTTGATTCAAGTAGGCTTTTGTTAAGGTCACCTTGAGGTTTTCTTATTGGGCTGGTGCATCATCCCAGAGAGAATGTTCTGTTGCTGCTACTAGTTTTGGAATCTAATGAATAGATTCCAACTCAACCTTTTCCCTAAGAGGACCTATGGCATGGGCTACAAGTGGTTCTTCTTGGGATTATTCTTGGTCCCTTATCATTCTAGGCTATTTCTCTCTTAGTTGAGATGGTTCTACTTACTATGTGTGTTTACCTTTTGGTGCTATTTTTGGCCACAACACATCCATGGATTAGTAGATATAACGTGTAACTTTGAATAATTTGAGTACCTTCCCTCATTAGTTAGTTACACTTTGGCTATGGTTGGACCATGGCATATTGATTATTTTATTAATTAATTTCATTATAAGTGTCATCGGAGCTTGTTGAAAGAGTTTAACTTTATAATTTGGTGCTTAATAGTTGATTTCTTAGTTAAACCTTTGTGGGAGTTAGAAAAATGATAAAAAATTTTCTATAGAAAATGACACATTTGTGGCCCCCATGACAAAGCACTTACCTCCCATAGCTGCGGGGTCGAAGAACGAAGTGATTTGGATAAACGGTTAAGAAGTTATGGGCTCTAAAAAATTGAAAAATTCCCTTTGTGTTTGTGAGAAAATGTGAAGATTTCAAAGTGAGGTCAAGCATATATATATATTATTTTTTTGCTACGTTGATGGGACCATGTCTATGGGGCCTCGTATATGCGTTTGCTTCATCAATGAGGCCCCATATATGGAGCCCATAGGGAAAATTTTCAAATTCGAATATCTTAAAAATACAAGGAATTTGGAATCCATGGAGTGCTAGAAAAGCCAAGAATATGATAAAATCATTAAATAGGATCTTTGAAAGTTCAAAAATTAAAAAATTTAATAGAGAATGTGTTTATTAAATAAAATATGTAACAGAGCACATGGTTCGATATAGAAGATGGGTGTATGAAAGATTTTGATTGTAAGAATGCCTAAGGATAAGGTACTTAATGAACCCAACCAAGAGAAACCTAAGGATTCCATGGATCCCATAGGTGATTAATGGTTGATGAAAGTTAAAGATCAAAACTTAAAAGATTCTACCAAAGAATTCAAGCACGTCAAACAAAGACATTGAATCAAGAACATGGATACCAATAGTGAGGTGAGTTATGGATAGCATAAATGAATGATGGAGAAGGTAGAATGGAATTCCAAATTGAGGTCATAAGAATTCTCTTGTGGATTTTGTGTTTAAATGACTTGGAAAGATCCATCCTTAGTCCATACCAAAACCATCCTCTTTTAGTGACTTCACATCACCACTCCAAGATTGATCCACCTCCTCGAGACACAAGAGTGCTTCCATAGAACAACCACCATTCCATAAATAGAAAAAAAAAGAGAAGTAGAAAGTAAGAGAGGGCGTTAGTTAGAGGGGACCTTCAAACATGGGTAACATTCCTTTCTAGTTCCATAACGAGTGCTTGTAGCTCATTTATTTGTCTAAGGAATGTGCTTTGAATTCCCATCATATTTTTCTTATTTTATTTTTGTTTTTTTTTCTCTCTCTCTCTCTTTGGATGGAAACCACACCATGCAAAGACTTTATTTGAATTCCTATTATTGGTCAACATGAAAAAATAAGAAGTCTATAAAAACACTCAAGCATCCAAGTAAGTAGAAGAGTACAAAGAGTATTGAGTCCCCTTGTAGTCATACCCTATGCAAACCTTTGAATCCTTTCTAATTTTGAAAATTGCCAAGGTTACAAATGTATTAAAAGTTTATTTAATGAAAGGGACCTCAAACTTCCAAAACAAGGAAAATCATAGAGTTTGTGAATAGGTGGATGTCGTGGATTCACTGCCTATTCCATGAAAAAGAAATCATCACTTAGCCATTGGTACAAAAATTTAGAAATAGAAACTAGACATTAGCAAACAAAACATAAAGCATAAACCACCATTAGTAGTAGCTACAACACCACTATGTCCTATTATCACAAAGCACATTTATTAGAAAAAATTTGAAAATCACATTTAAACAAAGTAAAATATATAAGAAAATGTTAAATATTCAAGAAAGATTTAAATGTACTAATAATGGTGTAAAATAGAAAAAAAGTTTGAAAATCAAGTAGGTGTAAAATAAATAACTTACAAAAGAAAAAATGTGAAAAACAAAAAATAGAAAACCTAAGGAGCCACGTGGATGATCAATATGGATGGCCATCTCCTCCATGACTATGTTGGAAGGAGGAGATCTGAAAAATTGAGCATGATTGTTCATTCGTTGAGGTATTTATTATACTAGCTTGCTTTGGCTCATGGAAAGGCTTTATTTGTTGGATGTTGACCAACTACTTTTTATTTAGGCTCTCAAGTTTGTATATGATCATGGCCCCGAAAAAAAAGATTTCAATAAGGCCCTTTCCACAATGTTTGGAATTTATTTTTTTGAGGTACATGTGTGGGATTTCAATAAAGAACCTTATCTCATGGTTGAAATTTCACTTTCTGTGTTCTAAGGTCATGTTATTGCTTATTGAATGCCTTGTATGCTTCATTCAAAGGCGAGGCTACCAATCAATTTTCGTCTAGCATGTTACGGTTGATCAATTTTTCGTTTTGTGCTAAAATTAGGTGAAGATTTATATCATAGGCTGTTGAGAGTGTATGGAGCTTAGATTGAATCAGGAGTGTTGGAAGTTTCCTGTACACTAACTCATAGGGAGAGTAGCCAATAGGGAGTTTCCATGTTGAGAGGTAGGCCCAAAGGGCATTATTAAGTTTTGTGTGCTAGTCTCTCCTATATTTGCTAATAGTTCTTAAAATCTTTGTAATTTCCCTGTTCATCACCTTTGCTTAACCGTTGGCTTGGGGGTGATAGGGTGTTGTTAATTTATGTTCAAACCCCAAGCATTTCATGAGTTATTGAAAAGTGAAGCTTGTAAAATGAGTTCCATTATTAGAAATTAGTGCATGTGGCACACCAAACCTATTTACAACATTTTTTTATACAAATCAAGTAGCAGTGGATGATGTACAGTCAGTGATGGCTATTGCTTCTACCCACTTGGTATAGTAGTTAATGGCATTGATTATGTATGCCTTCCCATTGGACATGGGTATGATGGGATCAATGAAGACAATGTCCCATATGTCAAAGGGCTCCAGTGGTTGAATTCACTATTGAGGATCCTTCATTCATGCAGTCATCCCACCATATCATTGACAGTGCTTGCAAGATTAGACAAATTGGTGGGCATCTTAGAAGATTATGGGCCAATAGTATCCTACCATAAGGATTTTTATGGTTGTGCATCTCCTAGCATAGTGGCCTCCACAAGGGACTTCATAAGCATCTTGGAGAACTTGCAATTGATTTGCATCAAGTACACATCAACAAATAGGCCATCAACACACACCTTGTAAAGGTGATCATTGATTTCCATGAAGCACTTAGCCCGATGAAGAAATTGTTGTTTCTTCTTATAGTCTAGATCTTGTGGCATCTCGTATGCAAGAAGATAAGTGAGGATGCCATCTTACCATTTTGGTTCTATAGGCATTTGTTCATTTATTACAGTGGCAAAGAGAAGTTCATTAGGAAATAGATCAGATAATGGGCTTTTCTCCTCTTTGTTATCCCATTGCAACTAAGACAAGTGATGAACAACCACATTCTCAATCCCTTTTTGAACCACCATTTTAAGATTGAATTCCTGCAAAATCACCAGCCACCATATGACACAAGGGCTCACCATTGGCTTGTTCATGAGGAAGTGGATGGCATTGTGATCAGTGTGCACAAACACTTTTTTTCCAAGCACATAGTGCCTAAACTTTTCTAGAGTAGACACCACTACCATTAGTTTTTTTTCTATGGTGGTGTAATTTAGTTGTGCATCCACAATGCTTCGACTTGTGCAATGGATGTAATATGGACATTTCTTATCATCCAATTACATAAGTATGGCTCCCAAGGCATAGTTAGATGCATTCGTCATGATATGAAATGGTCTGGACTAGTCAGGTGCTTGTAGAATTGGAGTCTCTATGAGCTTTTGTTTGAGGCTCTGGAATGCATTCTCACATTCCTTGGTCTAGATAAAAGGAGCATTTTTCTTTGTCATCTTGACCAACAATTTCATGATCTTAAAGAAATTCTCTATGAATTGTTGGTAGTAACCAATGTGTCTAAGGAATGATTGAACATCTTTGATAGTTTTTGGTTGATGGGTGATTCCTTAGATGACCCTTATCTATTTGGGGTCTACCTCTATCCCTTCCTATTAAATTTGATGCCCCAATACGATGCCCTCCTAGACCATTAGATGGATCTTTTGCTAATTGAGCCGCATATTTGTTTCAACACATCTCTTTAGTACTTTCTCAAGGTGATCCAAGGCTTGCTCAAATGTAGTGCCATAAGTGGATAAGTCATCCATGAAGACTTCCACTTTGCTACCTATCCGTTGTTGAAAAATACTAAGAACTAAACATTGAAAAGTGGTAGGAGCATTGCATAGAACAGAAGGCATCTTTCAATATGCAAAGGTCCCCCAGGGACTTGTTAATGTTGTTTTTTCCTGATCTTCTAGTGAAATATGGATTTGGTTATAACCCCTATAACCATATAGAAAATTATAATAGAAATGCTTAGAAATGGTATCCAACACTTGATCAATGAATGGCAATGGGAAATGATCTTTGAATGTTTCCATGTTTAATAGCCTAAAGTTAATGCCAACCTACCATTTGCCATCTCTCTTTGGCATTATGATGAATGGACTGATCCACTCGCTATTTGCAATGGGGTAGATGAACCTTGCCTTAAGGAGTTGCTCAATCTCCTCCTTGATAATTTATTTCAATTTTGGGTTCAATCGCTATTGTGGCTACCTCCTTGGCTTCATGGATGAATTAGTGTAAATGTAATGCTGGCATATCCATGGATCAATTCCAGTGAATTTAGGATATGACTAAGCAAAGGTTGTTGGCCATTTGTTGATCACTTTTAGCAATTTTTATTTCTGCTTAGGAGCAAGTTTGGCATTGAGTATGACCGGCTTGCCATTTTTTCAGAATGTATATTCTAGGCTAGCACGTAGAGTTTTTAACTCTAGAGACTCTTGTTTAAAATTCTAAGGGATCTCCAACTCTTCCCAATTAGTATTAGTATTTTCATCATTAGAGAGTTCATGATGAACTTGCTCTAGTTCATCCATGCTTGCGACATAGGCACATGTTAGGCTCTCAGCAGGTTCCATGCACATTGTGTTGCTATCAAAGTTAGTTGTTAGCCACTGGGTGCTCTCTTGTTTTATGGTTTTTATGTATATACACCTTTGAATATCTACTTCTTGTGCACAGTACTTGCATATAGGAATAGATGCTCGTTTCATTGCCTAGAGTTTTTGCACACAATTACACCTTGTATTGCGGTATGTGATGCATGGAACTCATCTCTTCTCAATCTTTCCAAATGCATTTTCCTTTGATATCTCCAGGGAAAGATCTTTGATGTCCATTCTTGGATTGATAGTGCTTAGCCAAGCCCTTCCCATAATGATTGAGAAGTTCCCCTTGTAATTTTTGACCTTGATGACTAGGAAGTTGGTAGGATAAAATCATCCATAGATAGTGGTTAGAATGTCTTTAACTAGTCCCAATGGAACAGTGATGGACTAGTCTTCCAATTTTAATTTGATGTTGCTCTTCTTAAGAGGTAGAAGGTTCTAGTTAGTATACATCTCATGAGAAACTAAGTTCACATCAGAACCTAAATCAAGAAGAGCCTTACATGGTTGATTCTCAGTAATTTGTAGATAAATAAGAGGACTTCTAGGATCAACCAATTTCCTAGGAAGGTTACCGATCTATATCCAATCAAATATGGCATGGGTAAGCATAACATTATGGATTTTGGGTGGCATTTGGTTTGAAGGGGACTTGATGGAATGATTTACAGTTAATGAAGTAGGAGTAAGGTGATCAGCTGCTTGAGCCTATGAGGGCTTAATAGGGTTGTTGGGTTGAAAGAATGATCTATTTGAAGCATGAGGTTCCAAACCCCTTGGTTGATGAACTGGTTATAGATTAACAACCTTGGTAGCATTATGTTGCTAAGGCTAGGCTAGAAGTTCACCTTGCATATATGGAGCACATGGTAGTTGAGTTGAGGATGGAGAAATAGGTGCTGAGATAGGAGGAGGATAAGGATGAAATGTGGCATCCCTCTTGGAATGTGGAGAATGAGCTCTGTAGTATTCAGGAGGATAGTAGTGATGATGGAAGGAAGAAGCATGATTGGAAGAGTCACATGGAGACAATGGTTGCTAAACGTAATACCCATATGGATTTGGTTGCTTGTAAGTGTACTACTACTTTGGTGGTGGCATCCCTCATGACTATGATTGGTGCCACTATTGGTATTACTCATAGGATTGTGGTGGCACTCCACTTGGATAATATTATTGTTGTTGATGGAACTGCTTGCGGTTTCCTTGAGGATAAGGCAACCTTTTGGGTACTTGCCTTCTTGCTAGTCATGGATTTAGAGCATACACCCTAGGTTCCTATAAGTGTGACACCATGGGAAAACATCCCTTAGGATGTTCATATTATTAGATTTCACACCCACCATTATCATTTGACTCATTTTCTGCAACTTTATGTGCTGCAACAATCTTGCCCTTATCCCTTTAGTAGGTATGTTTAGCTTCTTTGCTATGATGAGTGGTGATTTTTAGAGTAGTTTGGAATTTTTCATCTAATGAATCCCACATTTTATCCACCTTGACCAAAATTTCAGACATGGATTTTTAGATCATCAAGGTCTTTCTGTTCACCACCTCATTAAGAGGTGATTCTTTCTCACTATCACAAAATTAGACTTCCCTCTTTCTAATGGAGGGATCCTTGTTGTATTTCTTAACACTTTCTCATTTTCTCAACTCTTCCTCTTCTTTCGCTACTTGATCAATTAGCATTTAGATTTGATGGGCTTGGAGTTTTGATAGTCTCCTTTGGGCAAAGACCCCATGAGTTCTTCTCATTTCTAATCTGAGTTGATTGATGATATGGTAAAGTTGTTCCCACTGAGAATAACCATGGCCAAGGCATTGGTGTATGAGAGAATAGTATCTACCCATGGAGACATCCAAGGGTTCATGGGTTCCTTGCTTCTATCCTTGGATCTGCTTTCTTAAATTAGACACTCTAGAGTATATTTGATACTTATCATTAAATAGCTCTAGCATTGTACTCCACTAGTGGATAGATTCCAGCTCTAAGGACCAGTACCAGCTTTTTGCTTCCTTGATGAGTGTCTTGGGAAATAGCTTTAGGTTTTGCTAATCATTTTCAATATTTTATAAAGCATAAGTATCATGAAAAGCTTGAATATGTATTTGTGGATCAGAGTTATATCCCCCCTTCAAATATGGGGATATTGTTCATATTAAGTCGTCTAATTTGACTATCTTTCACATGCCTAGTTGAAATTTTTAAACCTTTGCAATATTTAGCATGTTTTAGGTTGCTAGCAAAGGATCATCATAATCATTATTTCATTGTCATTGATGATGTCCTCTGTTACCCCTTCATTCATTATGAGGCTGGCAATCATCATTATTGTCTCGTTGTTCACCTCCATTATAATTGTTCCTTCTACGACATTTTTCAAAACTAGAAGAGGAAGAAGAAAAAGATGTAGATGAAGAGGGTGAATTGAGAGGAAGATTGGAACCATCATAGTGTTTTCCAATTTCCCTTTGGTTGTCATGGCCATGTTCATTAGTTTTCTTATCATCTTGATGCTTATCAAAGCCCTTGTCTTGACCACCATATTTACCTGAATTTTGTTTGTTAATAGTTGAATGTAGATTTAGAGCCACACCCCCATCACCAATAACAAGGGATGGAGAATTTTCATGTTGAGAGTCCCTAAAGGGAGGGTCCTCATTATCATCTTAGTTAAGCAAGAAAAAATAATTAGTGAACTATTTTCCCTTCACAACCTCATGATGCTGCTCCTGGTGTTGATCTCTCCTACATTATTTTTTAGTGGGCTGGTAGTCCCGATAATTGTAATCATGCACAACATACTCTTGAAGATCTTGGATGCCTAACTTCTTAAGAGTTTGAAGCAAAACATCATGGGAATAGATCAATTGGGAAGCATTACAATGTTTCCTTCCATGTCATGCCATCACAGTTGCTCATCCTAATGTAGGATGAAGGTGAAATCAAGCACATACTCATCTGGAGGAGTATACACCACCTTACATTCTTAAGGGATTGGTGATTTAGTATCATCATGCTTGTGAGAAGAAGACATGTTGCAATACGAATAAGATAATTAGTGTGCTTATGTGATTGTATTATTTGAAAATGATTTCTACCTTAGGGTTTGTCCAATGATGTTAATGATGTTTTCTACTCCTAGATAGCACATGTTTCAAACAAAAAGAGTCCCTGGCAATGGCACTAATGATGAGTGGTGAGAGATATCCCTACATCCAACCATATGAATCACAAAGTGTTCATGCATGATCTAGTTGAATTTTGCAGACTCTATGTCTTCTATTACACTAGTCTTCTAGGAAGTGAACCTTGCCCTAATAGTCATTTGTTGTCTTCCCAACTACACTTGTGATGCACAAGGGTATGGTTAAGTGTAATCAAGGCATATGATTTTTATTATTTTATGTTTTATATTCCTTGGTGCTTAAAGTAGAGAGATAAAGTAATTTAATAACTAATTTAATTTAATTACTTAACTAATCTATAACTGGTCCTAACATAAGCATCTGGTCCCACTTTTTGTACACATCCTAAACCCACATAGCACTAGGTTACTAAGTGCTATGCTACTAGGCAAACCAAGCAATAACACTACTAGGATTACCAATTGAATACGTGTTTATGCTAGAAGTGGTCATACATATGTGTTTAATATATTTAGCTTAATTAATTAACTAATCGCTTGAAGTATAATTTAGCTTAATTAATTGCATAATTAAAGAATATAATAATGTATAAATAAATAATTAATCTATTCTAAGAGCTGCAAGGTTTGATCAAAAGGCTTATCTTTATTGCCATTCACATTGGTGTGGTTTAGGTACAACAGTGCTTGAATAAAGATCCATACACTTTTTGACTCCTGTTGCAGGCACTTAGAGAAATATTCTAACTTTCAAATGGAAAAACTACAAGAGATCTACTACTACTATGACTCAACCCCCTATAAACACAGCTATGAGCTCGTATTTATAGTTTTTATTGTTGGGCTACATTAATGGGGCCTTGTAGATGTGGTAGACGCTACATCGATGCAGCCCCATTGATGGGGCAACACCATGTAAACGAGGCCTTGTTGATGGGGGGTCGTTGACAAGGCCACATCAATGGGGGTCCATCAACATGACACTTTAATGCTCATTAGCAACCAAAGCTTAAACTTCTCATAATCCCCATGAAAGCTATATCTCCTATGGTGGTTATAAATTTATATGCCTAAGATATTTGTAAGACCCATAATTTCTCATGATTATTGTAACTAACTTAAGGTCACTATAAAAGGAACTTCAAAGGTAGACTTTAGAGGAGGGATTTTGGGGGAATAGGTAGAATTTGGAAAAGATGATTGAATATTACTTGTAAGATGGCTTGCTAAAGACATCATTTTGGTTGCTTTGTTTTAATATTGTAAGTTCGTTTCTTCCCATTTTGTTTTAGTTACTTAGATAATGGTTTAGGTAGGATCATGCTTGGCCTTTAATTTTAGGATTTTTCCTAGGTTGATTTTATAGCTCTATTTTTATACAATATTAGACTCCTATTAAGATTTTCCATAGAAAAACATATGTTGTTGAAAAGCCTTAAGAGCAATTTAATAGTAATGTCTTAATGAAATTTCCTATTTTGAGCATAGAGAATCTAGGAAAATCTTTGGTATTTTGAGATGATTGAAATAACTTCAGTGTTTTAAAGTGTATTGCCTTAATAAATCAATCTAGAAATTTTCATTTTTTTGAAAGCTCTATTGAATGCAATCTATGAAAACTATTAACTAGCCAGAATAGAGACTTGTACTTTGTTGTTTACATAGTGATTTTTGGTAGTATAATAAGATTGTCTTTACGAAATTACTTGTTGGGCTCTAGAAGTTTGGACAATTAGTAATTATTGAATTAGGAATAGCTTTATTGTGAAGTGTTTTCTTGTGTCAATCTATCTTGCTCAAATATTTGAGATTTCACACAAATTTGCTTTCTTTTCTTTCTCTTTCTAAGTCCATTGAATCTCACTCTATTTCTAGTTTTCTTATGGAACTTTCTCTATGGGGGAAATTAGGAGTAGATTGGTAGAATTATGCTCATACATTTTGCAACTTTTTATACATTATAAGAAATGTATTATAAAGACTATATAGACTAAGTGACTTGACAAAATAGGAATCTCCAACAACTCATAGTATTTGACAAAGTTAGTTGAATCTCTTTTATGATAGCCGATTACAATTTAATACATAACTTAATCATTTTAACATTCGTAACAACAAAGACATACTCAAGTTTAGTTCATTACATAATGACTAAGTCTATTTTGAGGTATTTGGGCCTTATTTCTAAACACCAAAAAGCACCTAAACACTATTGGAAGAACACCTATGATCCCATGACCCCCAATCACAAGACTTAGAGGCCCTAATGTTGGCGGTCTAGTCCCAAACGATTGTCAACAGTTCTTTTGGTGCTAGAAGGAGGGTTGAAAATTTGTCCTCTAAGTTCATAAGCCTAATAGTCCTAGCACATTAACAATTCTTTGTTGCTAGTAAGGATTATAGAGTAGATACTATTTTACAAACTCATAGTTTGGAAGATTTCAAAGGTTCCAAAGAAATTCTTGATTATAAGACTAATTATTCATTAGAAGAATAAAAGAAAAGGGTTTTTAAGTTTGCAACAAGTAGTGGAGTAAAGACCAGAAAGATAAGAAGATAATCTCTTTTTTCTAGTTTATTAGTCTATAAGAGAAGACCAAAGAATTATAAGAGTTCAACAATCAAAAGGAATTCTAATAGGATGATAAATCCTTGGCAAAGAGCTCTACCATTAGGATTTCAAAACTATAATGATATTCCTAAGGTAGTTTACAAATATTTTTCTAAGAAATTTATTCTTGGAAAATCTTACTTAGCTGACGAGTATATCCAGATATTTGAGTCAGCTTTAGCTCACGCAAATGTTCAACATCAAGACCAAGCTTGTAGATTGTTTGTAGCAAATTTAAAAGATATGGCTCAAATTTGGTATTCAAACTTGCCAAGCAACAGTATTACAAGTTGGGGTGATATGAAAAATCTTTTCTTGGCCCAATTTGGCAATAAATTGAATCAACAATGATTATATTATGGGATAGTATAGGCTAAGCAAGGAATTAAAGAGCTAGTTAAAGATTTCAACATTAAGTTTCAAAGAATTTGTGGGCTCTTTCAAAGACAATATAGACCATCATATGAAATGCTTAGAGATACTTATCTTAAGGTTTTGAATCCAAATATTTCAATTTGGTTAAGGAGAACTCCAAACTTGGTAACATTGAATGACTACTTTAGTGAAGTTGTACAATAAGAAAAATAGTTAAACTTGAATCATGAAGAGATTATTACAACTCAAAAAAGAGAAGAGAAAATAATGATTCCTATGCAATATTTTTCTCAACTTAAATCATTACCAAGATCATCTCATATTAAGATAGAATAAGAGTTTGAAAGCAGAGAATCTAAAAAAGCATGGTTAATGAGGGACTTGTTCAACAAGGTAGTGGAACTAGAAAAAGCTTTGGAAAAGGTTAAAATCAAGGAAGAAAAGAAAAATAGAAAACATAAGCATCAAGATACTAAGTTAGTAGAAGATGAGGATGAAAGCGATGTTGTTATGTCCAACATCCTTGATATTAAATTAGATATTGAGCTATCTAGTGTTCATTATGCAAGCAAATCCTTTTACAATGCATATAGTAATACTTCTTCCCTATCAAGTTCTGAAGAGGATACATCATCAAATGAAAAATGTAACAATAATGAAGAAAATGGATATAATCTTCAATCGAAAGAAAGATTAACTACTTCTAGACCTCCAAATGTCATTTTTGGCCCTTCTACTAAGAGAAAGGTTTTTCAACCAAGTAGAAGAGAGAAAAATAAAATTAAAGAAGATCAAGTAGAACAAAGTACTCAAAATCAATCTTTTAATAAATGGATGAACAAATCAAGTTTTTATGGAGATGGAGAATATGATCTAGTCAATGATCTCAAACATGTCAGGGCAAATATTAGTATATAAAAATTACTAAAAATTGGAGATCAATAAAGAAAATCTTTAGAATTTATTAAAGGTAAAAAGAAAGTTGGAGAATCAAAGTTAAGCTATGTATCCAACATCGATATGATAACAAAAACTAGCTATGATTGTACTCCTAATAAGGGAGCTTCTCTTTTTCTTTTGATAATAAAGTTAAAGGACAAGTATCTTCATAATTGTTTAGTTGATTATAGAGCTACATTTACTATCCTGTCATTATCTATATGCAAGAAACTTGGTTGGATCACTAAAAAACTAAATAAAAAGATTGTTCAAATGGACAAAAGTAGAGTAAAAACTGTGGGTCAACTACCCAATGTTCTATTAGAAATCGCTTTTGAACCACATGTCAAAAGTAGAGTAACTATTCAAGTGGCAGATATACTAGATTCACATAGTATTTTGTTGAGTAGAAGTTGGAGTAAAAATTTCTCAGGTTACATATCAATAGATTATTCACATGTGGCTACCTTGGAAAGGAAAGCCAAATCAAATATATGTTTATAGTGAACCTTTGATGAGTGAAAACATTACTTCAAATGAAAAGAATAAAGTTGTTAAAATAAAGCTTTTGAAACTAGAATTTGCACACTTCAAGAAGTTGATAACTTAAAGAAAGAAGATTCTCAAGATGAAAGCAAATGGGAACTATACTTCGATGGTTCTTGTAACTTGAAAGGTGTAGGAGTTGGAATAGTATTAGTAAAAGATGATTTCCCATAAATATTCAAGGCAATGCATCCATCTTTTCCTTGTAGAAACAATAAGGCCAAATATTAAGCTTTGTATATTGAAATTAAGACAAAATTGGAAAAAGGAATAAAGGAAATCACCATTAAGGAAGGCTAAAGATTAGTTTGTGAACAAATTAAAGGTAATTGTGTGGTGAAAAGTTCATTCTTGCCATCCTATAAACAACTTATCTACAAAATGTTGGATCAGTTTCATCACTATAAAATAGAACATATAGGTAGAAAAGATAATTATATAGAAAATGACTTATCAAAGGTAGCTTCAACATTAGATATGAAAAAGATAGAAAGATATGAGGATGTAATGATTAAAAAAGAACATTAGTCATCAATACCATATAACATAAAACATTTACAAGTATTCAAAGATGATGATCAATTACTTAGATTCTTAAAGAATAAGCAAGAATTCAAAGGTCAAATCATACCTAAAATAATGTCAAGGTTTAAGACAAATTCAATTTCCAAAAAAGTGATTGATTATGAACATGAGTTTAGTAAAAATTTACTTACTAGAAAAGATATACTAAATAAAAATGATCAAGCTTATGAAATAGTGAATTTTGAATCCATTGAAGTACCAAAGATGTTAAATATCATAAAGGAAAAGGACTCAATTTTCGAGAAAAATTTATCATTATTCCTGAAAAATAATTTTGAAAATTTTGCTTAGTCTTGTGATGATCTTAAAATGTTTAGACCAGATATGATGACACATAAAATTCCTTTAATAGATTCTTGTAAGACAGTTGAATAAAAACAAAGGAAATTTAATCCATCATTTGAGCCAGCTATGAAAGCTAAGATTAAGAAGTTATTGCAAGCCAGAATTATATATTCAATTTGATATTCAACATGGCTTGCCAACCTTGTACCAGTAAGGAAGAAGAATGGTGACATTAGACTTTGTGTGGATTTCACAAATTTGAATGAAGCTTCAAAGAAAGATAAATACTGGCTTTTTAGAATTGATGAGATGTTGATCAAAGTATCAGGTTGTGAAGTATATTCTTTTCTAGATGGTTTTTTAGGCTATAATCAAATTATGGTAGATAAGAGTAACAGATATAAAACAACATTTATCACCAAGTGGGGAAATTTTGCTTATTAGAGAATGTCATTTGGATTGTCAAATGTTGGAGCTACTTTTCAAAGATCGTCTTCTCAAAAAGAAAGGAAGATCATACTGGTCATCTTCAACAAGTTTTTAACAGATGTCATGAGTATGGTATTTCATTAAATCCTAAGAAATGTATCTTTGGGATTAAATCTAGAAGTTTACCAAGCCATATAATGTTTCAATAAATAACTCTTGAATTCAGGTAGTACAGAATATCGAACATCCTACTAGTAAAAAGTCTCTTAGATCTTTCTTTAGAAAGATAAATTTTGTTAAGAAATTTATCCCTAGATTCACTAAAAATACTAGACCTTTGATGCATATGCTAAAGAAAGATTTCCTAGTAGAGAAAACACTAAATCAAAGAAAGTTTTATTAGAAATTAAGAAAGTCATTTAAGAAGCTCCTTACTTAGTAAAACCAAAATTGAAAGAAGACTTTTGGTTGTATGCTTTCATAATTGTTGCCATTCTAACTTAAAGAAATAAGAATCTAGATGAACCGATTGGATTCTTTTGATATCAATTTAAAGGTTCAAAGCTAAATTATTTAAACTTAGATAAACAGGCATTCATAGTCATTAAGGCACTTCTACATTCCAAATATTACTTGGAAAGATCATTAGTTCATATTATGCTAATAGAGCCTATGGTTAAACAATTCTTAGCCCAAAATGAAATTGGATTGAAGAGAAGAAAGTGGTTCATAAAACTTCAAGGTTTTAGATTTTCATTAGAAATATGCAAAACCATTAAAGGAATAGGATTAGCCAAGTTAATGGCTAAAGAATATGAAGTATGTATGCTTAAGACTCATGAGAGAAATTGGTATGATGAGATTCTATAATTCCTTGATACATAAAACGTTTCCAATAACCTAACAACAAGTCAAAAGAGAGGTTTCATCAAAAGAGAAAATAATTTTGTAGTTAAAGATGAAATCTTATATAGAAAAGATTTTAGAGGGGTTTTGTTGGAATGTGTTTACAATGGTCAAATTAGTCCTATTTTAGAACAATTCCATGATCATTCTAATTTTTTTTATGAATCTCCTAAGTTCACAATGCAACATATACATTGTTATGGTTTTTATTGGCCTAGTATGTATGAAGATATTAGTTTGAAAATTCAAAGATGTTACAAATGTCAAGTACATGGACCAAGAATTTAAAAGGCTAAAGGTTCCTTGAAACTAGTAATTACAGATAGACCATTTTAGCAATGGGGCTTAGATTTTATTGGTACAATTACTCCTTCAAGAGTAGGACATAAGTTTATTCTCACAAATACTGATTACTTTACCAAATGTTCTAAAGCAAAAGCTCTAACAAAATGTTTAGCATCAGATGTGACTAATTCTTGGAAGATTAGAATTTAAGTCATTTTGGTTTACCTAGAAGTGTTGGTATTCGATAATGGATTTGCTTTTCAATCTAAATATTTTATAACATGGACATTAGAAAAATCCATTTTCCTATTTTTTCTTCAAATTATTATCCTCAAGGGAATGGCTTAGCTGAATCTACAAATAAAAAACTTATTTCTTATATTAAGAATTTGATGGATGGAAGTCTAGAAAATTGGATTGATTACTTACAATATGTATAATGGGCTGATTGTATTATACTTAAGAAGGCTATTGGAACGTCAACTTATAACTTAGTCTATGATTTGGTTGCAAGAATTACGAACAAGATTATAAGTTCAACTTTAGATTTTGTCTAAAAATATAGTGAGAAAATTGATAGAGATAGAAGTTTCATGACCTTTCTCATGAAAAGAGAAGCCAAAATGGATAGAACTAGAGATAACTTACTAAAGAATGCCTCTTAAGTCAAAAGATGGTTTGATAGAAAGGCTTTGAAAAGAACTTTTAAAGTTGGTGATTTTGTATTATTATAAAATATTATGAAACCCAATAAGTTTTCAGCAATATGGATTGGTCCATTTTAGATCTAGAAGTAATTATTAGAAGACGCTTACAAATTATCAATGCTAGATGGGATAGAGTTGCAATTTCCATATGATATTTTGCATATAAAACATTATTTTGGACAACTGGCTATGACTTAAACCTATATATATATAGTAGTATATGTATGTATATAACTATAATAATACTTATTATATGAAGTTGTAAATAGTAAATCTTTTATGTATATGCTTAGTAGTAGCATATATAGTAAATATATGTTTAGACTTATATGATATTTAACTATAACATACATATATCCTATACGTATGCTTTGATAAGTCTATATAATATTATAAAAACATGTATATGTTAAAGTAATAGTTAAAATATATTTTATTCAAAGTGTTAGTTTAAAAATTAAATTTAGATTATTTTCAGTAATCATTACTTGTAAGTGGAAGTGATGATTAGATAACTACTTAGTGGTAAATCAATTTCCACAACCAAATAGTGGAATTTAAAATAGCCAATTGTATGATTATGGAAAATAAATAAGTTTTTGCTAAGTGGAAAAGTTGGGTAGTAGAATTGGAGGGAATTTCAAATTTTCCTTACACTATATAAAGAAATGTGGGTTGCTTGGAAAAGCATCATTTTTCAATGCAAGGCTTAAGTGAAAAAGAAAGTGAAGTACTTGAGTGTGAGGAAGAAAGATAGTACTTGGAGAGAAGGCAATAAGAAGGCCTTTTATCCCATATGTTGTGGGATGTTATCCAAAACATGTATTGAGAGCTTATTTTAAGACAATTGCTCATGGAGCATATCGTGATAGCCCTTTCTTACTTTGGCATTCAAATAAGTTTAGATTTCTCACTAGTGGACTTTCTATACATTCCAATGTTTGGGGGAGCTTTCATGAATGTACCACTCAAGCTAAATATAAACGAGAGTCTAGTAAAGATGATTCTTGAGGAAAGGCTTTCATGTCTCAAGACATAGGAGCAACTAGTTGGAGAGAAGCTTAAAAACCAGTAGTAGAAGAAATGGATGAAAAAGAAGCAATGACATGTATTGAAGACAAAGGTGAAGACCAAATTGAGGCTAAAGCTAGGTAAGAAGAGGAAAGGAAGACATTCATCACAACTAAAATTACATATGAAAGGACTCTCAATAAGAGAATCCCTAAAAGAGTTACTCTAACTATTCTCTTTCCACCCACAAAATAGTTTACATGATATTGAGTTTGTACGGTTTCCCAAGTTTTATTAGGAATGAGGTTTTTATTTCATCAAACCTTAAGTTTGATGAAAGTTTTCCTTAGAAAATATTTGTACTTTTGTAACAATGTTGAATAAAGTCTTTTTTTGGTGATGATTTACTTGGTGAGTTATTTTGAATAACATGGATTTCAAAGGAGTTTTAGATGGGGGAATGAAATGTTGGCACATTTCAACCAATTTATGGAGCAAGAATATGAAATTAGTAGACATGGAAAAATGATATATAAGAATAAAAAGATATGCATTTGAAGATTGTAAGTAACATTTCCTATCTAAGTTTTCGAAAAATGATCCATTTAGTGCTACTCTTTTGGTTTTCATATTCATATGGAGTGTAACTGGGAGTATGAGATAAATTATTTCTCAGTATCTTTGGATTGTTAAGTTAAAGTTGATACGCAAGCAATTAAAATTTTTTCTACTTGAAGTTAAACTTAGCATAAGCTTGTTACAAGTCCTTATGTTTAAGGATTCTGGTGGAAGCAATCAACTTGGAATAAGAATTTTTAAAAAAACTCATGGCTAAGTTATCATTAATTTGACAAGTTTACAGTTGAGAGATGCACTACAACATTAGGAAGGGAAATCCTCTATGACTAATTGTTGGATTTCTACTTTGGAAAGTGAAAGAAAATAGTTTAAACCATGAATTAGTGAAGGTCTACAATTGATTTATGAGATAATATTTGAAGTTACTAGAATAGTAATAAATTGGGAGTTAATGTTATCAATCAAAGTCCTTACTCCAACAAGAGCAGAAACAATTAACATAGCTCAGCATCTTAACCATTGTATTATTAAGTAGATTTTTGCTACCTAAGAAATGACATCTGCCCAAGAGGAAAAAACTAACAATGGAATTTTATTAGTAACACTGCATCATGAATTTTCTTTGCACAACCATCAAAACCAAAAAATTTCACACATACCTACATGTGAAAATTTAATGGTGACAACTACAATTTTTGGAGGAAAAAAGATAACCCTAATGTGCAACAGTGTTGGCAATATGGCTAAGGTAAGCTAGAAAACACAAAAAGGCAATTAAACATATAATAGCGATTCAGTTGGGCAAAGGAGGGCCAGTTACAAACCCTAAAAGAAACAACCAAACAAGCAAAATGGTTAGTTCAAATTACAATGCTAACAACAATGGTAGAGGTAGTGTCGACACAGGGACCATGATGGCTAGAGATGTAATTTCATCCAATAGTGATGGAGTTGGAAGTGTTGATATTTTTGGGACAGAGATAAGCCAATAGGTGGAGCTCAAAACATTTTTGAACAAATCCACAATCACTAGAACATATAGCAATGTGCCAAGGATGCTGGACAAGGCTACGAATCCAACTAGTGCTTTCCCATCACAGTGACACCACTCCTGCTAGATGACAACGTAGTGGTGAAGGTAGTGAGGTAGCAATGATATGATAGCACAAATCCTTATGCTTGAACTATACTAGGAAAAATCACATTTCATATTTTAAGCTAAAAGCTATGGTAAAGCATTATTAAAACATTACATATAATATGGTGGCTATAAGTGATAACATAAGTTTGGAGAGTTAGTACATGCACAAATGGCAAGGTTATAATTTAAAAGAGTAGGACCATAAAGCTTTATTTGTTTAAAGTAAATTTCCACATGAAGGTTGTATAAAAACCTTACTAAATTTCCTAAATATTTGTCTTTAAAAGAAGACTTGCCAATTGTGGCATGTATTTCTCCAGTTTTTTGTAAGTTCCTATGATAACATTTATGATATTTGTTACTAAGGAAGCACTTGGCAACTATAGCTTAAATTTCTCATAATCTTTATGGAAGCTATAACTCCTAAGATGGTTATAAATTTATATGACTAAGATATTTGTAAGATCCATAAATTCTCATGATTATTGTAACTACCTTAAGGTCACTATAAAAAGACCTTCAAAGGTAGATTTTAGAGGAGGATTTTGGGGGAATAAGGAGAAGTTGGAAAAGACAATTGAAGATTATTTGTAACATGGCTTGTTGAAGACATCATTTTGACTACTTTGTTTTAATCCTATGAGTTCATTTCTTCCCATTTTGTTTTAGTTACGTAGCTAATGGTTTAGGTAGTATCATTCTTGGCATTTAATTTTGGAATTTTCCTAGGTTGCTTTTATAGCTCTATTTTTGCGTAATATTAGACTCTTATTACGATCTTCCATAGAAGAGCTTATGTTGTTGAAAATCCTCAAGAGAAATTTAATAGTAATTTCTTAACAAAATTTTCTGTTTTGAGCATAAAGAATCTAGGAAAATCTTTGGTATTTTGAGACAACTGAAATAGCTTCATTTCTTTAAAGTGTATTGCCTTGGTATTTAATTCAAAAATTGTTAATTTTTATGAAAGCTCTATTGAATGCAATCTATGAAAACTATTAACTAGCCAAAATAGAGACTTGTACTTTATCATTTGCTTAGCGATTTTTGGTAATATAATAAGTTTGTCTTTATGAAATTACTTTTTGGGCTCTGGAAGTTTGGACAATTCATAGTTATTGAATTAGAAATAGCTTTATTGAGAAGTGTTTCCTTGTGTCAATTTATTTTGCTTAAATATTTGAGATTTCACACAAATCTGCTTTCTTTTCTTTCTCTTTCTAAATCCATTGAATCTCACTCTATTTCTAGTTTTCTTATGGAACTTTCTTTTTGGGGAAAATTAGGATTAGATTGACAAAATTGTGCTCATACGTTTTTGCAAAATTTTATACATTACAAGTAATGTATTATAGAGACCATATAGACTAAGTGACTTGACAAAAAAGAAATCTCTAATAACTCATAGTATTTGACAAAGGTAACTAAATCTCTTTTATGATAGCCGATTGCAATTTAATACACAACCCAATCATTTTAACATTCACAACAGCAAACACGTACTCACGTTTAGTTCATTATATAACCACTAAGTCTATTTGGTGGTGTCTGGGCCTTGGTATTACCAGAGACCAACAAGCACCTAAACCTTATTTGAAGAACACCTTCGATCCCATAACCCCTAGTCACAAGACCTAGAGGCCCCAACGCTGGCGATTTGGTCCCAAACAGTCGCCACACTTTCTTATTTTATGTGTTTTAAATCATCACTTTCAAAAGTGCAACTCGACTTTATTAGAGTGTTACCATGCTTACGTAGCCTAAAACCATTTGGTCAATGTGGAGTCTAGTGTTTGCATCATGAATAAAGCTTATGTTTTTTCCTTGATCCATTGTTAATTCCTTAAACATTAAAACATCAAAAACATTATAAAATGTTAAAAATAATAAAAAAAATTTATTTAATTTTCATTTTCATAAACTGCAATGATTCATCCTTACCCAAGGAGGTCATAACTCTATGGCATGGTGTTAGGAAATCAAGGTTATGAATAAGATCTATTTATTCACTTTTCATATGTGGTGTTGCACTTTTCCCTAAGAGGGATTACAATATGAGTGTTACACCTGGCTTAGGTGTGACTACAATACATGTGTATTTATTATTCTATTCCTTATAATTGTGAAATCTGTAAAAATAAAATAATATAAAAATTATAAATATTCTCTTCATTTCTCGCCATGGAAACATGAGTATGCATTGTATTATATGTATTATAATCTCTTTTATGTTGATTAAATGCAATGATATACATAAGTGTTCATGGCAATCCACTCAACATCATCCTCAAAGCTTACCAAATGATCATACTACAATTTGTATGATAAATTCCATTGTTTTAAAGCCAATGGAACCCCTATAAATCTTCATTAGAATTATACTTTAAAATTTCATAACCTTTCCTTTCTTCTAAAAGTTCCTCTTCATTACATGTAACATCTCTTATAACAACTAGTTTCTAAAGTGCTAGATCTTAAATATGATATCCCTTCATATGAATTCCATATCCTACATAGTATCCTTTCCTTGCCTTAGGACCAAGCTTAGTTATTAAGTGATGAGTCATGTTTCTATTGGCCATATCAACACAACAGTATTAACACAATAGTATCAATGCATTAACGTCGATGTAGGGTCCATTATATTAATGCATTAGTGTTGACATAGAGGTAATAAATTCTTATATAAATGCATGTGTTAATCACATTTATGACATCATTTTGATCATAATGTAGTGAAGCTCTTGCAATTTATTTATGTGAAAGTTAGAATTTTTCATGGATTATCTATAGCATGAAGTTAAGTTGATTATCTAGAATATTATTTGAATGATAATGTACATGGATATATTTTCATGAATGACATTAAGATTGAGATCAATTTACCTTCATTATAGTACTTATAATTTATTAATTTTCTTGATTGCAAATTAATTTCCTTGTTCTTTCCTTTTTCATGCACTTAGCATAATATTTTCTTTCCTCATATGCTAATAACTTGATGGAATGAGTGTAACTAGTTTTAAGAATAAACACATATTTGCTTAGTAATCTCAATAGCATGATTGCTTAATCTTGTTCTATGTCATAAAAGATTAGTAATCCTAGAAGTGAGTACGTGTTTAGGGTGTGTACAATAAACTGGAACTAAACATTCATGACCTTAGACTAGATTAGGAATTTATCTTATTTGAAATTAGACTATTTTAGATTAGATTAATATTATGATAATATTTCAACATGACCAATGTAACATCAACAATGATATGCCTCAATCACACTTAACCATATGTACTAAGATCACATAAGTGTGATCAGAAAGAAAACAACTAGAAACCAATAATCTAGCTATCTAGATACCCACAGAAGTCTAGTCTATGAAATTTGGCCAAGTTGCATGTGAGCTCTTATGATCTGTATGATAGGACATAAGTTCTACTCTATCAATTATCATTGGTGTCATTGCTAGGGACTAGTGCTAGTGACTTAGATAGTTAGAATCATACAAAGATAGTTGTTAGAGCTTAAAAATAGTTAGTCCATAAGAATAATATTATTTTATTTCAGCATAATAAGTAATTAAAAAGATGTCTTATTCTCCCACAATTGATTTCTTACCTACTAATGATTTAACAAGGGGACATGATAGAACAATCAAGAATAGGGATAACATATCCTAGCAAGTTAACTTTGTTTACCAACATACAGATCCTTACTATCTAAATTTCATTCTTTATCAATATGATTAGTTGTGATGGAGGAATCTAGAAGGTAATGTTATATTGCTACTTCATTATTCAATTTTTTTAATGCTCATGCTAATATTAATGAATGTGGTACTTAAAATTGATTGTTGGTTATTATAAGATGATCGATAACATGTTGAAGCCCTATTAGTTCATTGAGATCTAACTGCAAAAGGATAGTTTCATGAAGGGATATCATAAAGTCACTAATGTAAAGGAGGTTACCATTCCATCAACATTATAATTTGAAAAGAATGACTTTGACTATCAATCTAGCAAATCGCATTGCCAAAATTCACCATCCTTTACTACATATGATATGAAAAAAACTGTCATTATGTTTAATCTTGAATAGAAACCAAGGAAATGAAAGAGTAGGATATAATAGAAGGAGGACCTCTAAGCCTAAGTCTTCTAGTAGGCCAACTAGATATGACCAAAGAGAATATGGGAGGAGAGCAAGAAAGCATGACTCTGCTAGTTCTTTGTCATTCTCATCCTCAACATTGTCAAGCTTACATGAAGATAAATATGACAAAGAAAGAAGCGATAATAATAGATGACATAGAGGAGATAATTAGAAAGGCCATTATAGAGATGGAGAAAGAGATAGTAGATGGGATAGTGAAGTAGGGCATGGATTTGAAAGAAGCCATAATAAGAAACATCAAAGAAGGCATGGTCATGAAAAAAACCATGAGCATATAGATGATTATGATGAACCCTTGCTTGCTAGTTGTAGCATGATTAACATTATGTAGGTATTTTACATTTATATGATGCATAAGAGGGATAAGCAAATCAAAAGACTGGACATGAACATCTCTAATTTGGAGAGAGCCTATAATGCTAATCCATAGAATCATATGCAAACCTTCCATGATGCTTGTACCTTACAAAAGATAGAAAATGAATGACAAAAGCTAAAGTTGTTTCCTATGATATCAAGGAAGTAGAGACTTGATATTGTTCATTGGAATTAGAATGACTTTGAAGGTGGAGTACAATGATAGAGATCTTCAATGACTAATATTAGACATATTCCACCAAAGTGTTCAATATGAGAAAGCAGATTCAGGGCTAGAGACAAGATAATCATGATTTCATTAATATAATATTTAATATATATTATTCATTACTACATATATGTCCATGCCATAGATTCTCTTAAAATGAATAGTTGTGCCATATCATAGATAGAGTCATAAATAAGATAAAAAAAACTCTTGGAATCTATTTCCAAGGGAGACTTTCAGAGATGAGAATATATTAGATTCAAAGAAAGATTAATTGATCAAGAAGAAAAAGAAAAAGGAGAGTTGAAAAATAGATAAACAACTAAGAAGTATAACAAAGACCCTTTTCTCTACAAAAAGGAGGTTTATCTTTATCAATAGGAAGAATAGGAATCATTAAAGGAAGTGGGTTAATGGAAGACCTTGCTAATAAAAAATCTATCACTAAAATATCAATTAAGGTTTAAAAAATGTAAGGATAAATTAATTAAAAACTTTAATAAACACTTAAGATCATGGAGGAAATAATAGAGCAAGGTAAAGCCAAAGATAAGGATAAAAGAAAGAAAAAGGACATTGGTAGGGACTACTACTAACATAAAAAGCAAGTTTATGTAGCGGAAGAGGTTGTAGATTCTAATTTAGATGATGAAGGATATGATATAAGCTAATACATGCTACCTAGTGATGAGCAGCTAGGTACCCCTACGCCCAACCATACGAATACGAGCGTTCACACGCGATCCGATCGAACTCCTCAAATTGTAAACACTTAACATGCACCAGACTTCTAACCAGTGAAACCTTGGGTTAGAACAACTGTTGTCATCCTAATCTCACTTGTAAAGTTCTATTGCGATGGTTAAGTGAGACTAAGGCTAATGATTTTTATATCTTTTTAATTATCTTTTTTGGCAACTAAGTGAGGTATGGAAATAATGAATAAACTATTATCTAATCCCTAATTATCCTAGTGTATATGCTAACTACTCCTAGCATAAGCATCCGGTCCCATCCTCCGAGCACGTTCTGAGCATATCCTAACACTACTGGGTTACCAGACGTTAAGCATCACTAGGTTTACCAAGTGTTTGGATTACGTTTGAGATGGTTGTACTTATGTCTTTTACAAACTACGAATGAACACTAACGATTGAAATTATAATAATGAAAACGTAAACAATCGACGAGTAACTAATAAAGCATAAACAAATGATTAATAAAGCATAACATCTTAAACTATTAAATGCATGAAACAACTAAGTCCAAATGCTGCAAGGATAGCATGAACAGTTCATCTTTATTGTCGTCACGCCAATGGGCTCAGATACATCAACACTTGAATAAAGATTCGATCACTTTTCATACACTTGCTACGGGCACTTGGAAAATATTCTATCTCTTGCAAGAGAAAACTGCAAGAGCTTCGCTATCACTACTCAAAAAGATGCCTAAATGAGGTGGAACGCCCTCATATTTATAGATCTGAGAAGGGTGGCTGTGTATATGGGGCCCCGTCGACACAGGGTGGCTACGTCGATGGGCCTACGTCAACACGACTGCGTATACGCGGCCCGGGATACGTAGCCCAGCCAACGCAATGAATTTTGACACTTCATCATACCCCCACAACTAAGCAAAAACTCGTCCTTAAGTTACTTTACAATTTGGAAGGTATGAATTCTTATTTACAACACACATAACTTAAACACATAAATGACACACACATGACACAACATGAATTTACCAAGTGCTCGAGTAACAGAGGAGGGAAAATTACAAAAATGACGGTGTTCAGGGACAAAATTGAACACCTTGCTGGTCCTGGAGCCTCTGCGGTGTAAGAAGATGTACAAAATTGCTGGAGGATATCACACCATCCCTGGGGGCGGTGGTTCTAACAGACACCCTCCAACCTTTGGCCCATGCGTTGGTGGCAGCACGAATGTCGATAGCCCTACAGTAGCTACAGCTTATGGAGGCAGCCGAAATGCCTCCAAGAGAGCCCTCATTTTCTCTTCTTTTCTTTTGGGTTCATTCACAGTCTAGGTAGCTTCTCCAATGTGTGCTAGAACTGGGATTTCCCAAGGGCAAGGCAACACCGGGATGAGTTCTTTCAAATTGAAGAACCAGGCTACAAACTATTTGCGTTTGATATCGAACGCTCGGATTGATGCTTGTAGTTGCTGGTAGTCACTCATTCTTTGGGCCAGGTCCTTCACAATGGTACATTGGCCTTCAAAGCTTGTACAAAGGACCTCAAGTTTCGCATTTGCTGTTGCTAGCTTCTATTTTGTTTCCTTGTGTGCCTGGAACTCACCCTCGTATAGAGAATACGAGGTGGCCACTTGTTTCTCTAGCTCTGACTGTGGCCTCCCAGCTGTGAGCATAGCCAAGTTTGCATACCAAAGGTTGGCTAACTCCATGTATTCTATCATTTCTTCAATTTGTAGCTCCTTTAGGCGGATTTCCGCTTTGTTGTTGGTGTTCAATCCATCAAAGATGGACGGCCATACATTGCCGCCTTCTCGGAGCTGCTGGAGCGCTTGGTTCATCTGGGCCTTAGTGACTTGACTGTGCTTCTTGTTCACCTCTTTCTGCAATCCCACTTGGTCCCTGTAACGATTTTTGACTCTTTCAAACTTTAGGGCCTCGTTATTCCAAGCAGAAATTTCGATTGCAGACTTCTGTCGCAATGCCCGAACTTCCTCCATTGACAGATTTCGATTATCAGTAGCCAACCTTCTTATATCTGTGTTCACCTTGGATAGCTCCTCCTACTGTTGGTGGATGAAATCTTTCATGTGCTCGTTCTCTACACCAACATTGCATAGGCGATGAACTTCGATGGTCAACTACACATTCTCCTAGTGAACCTCGGCCAAGTATTTCTCTAAATGATACACTTGAGCATCTTCTATGGCCTTAACTAGGATCATCATCTCCCTTTCATCCTCAACAACCTGAAGTTTAAGCTGAAGCTTTTGGAAAGCTTCATCTCTGGTAATCTCACGATCGAGGATAGCCGGATCAGCAAGCTGGGCTCTTAATTGGGAAACCTCCGTTGTCAAGTGCTGACAAGTAGCTTGAATAGCCTTCAGTTGCCCTTCTAAAACAAAGCTTTTGCCTCTTATCAATAGCAGCTCCGACTAGGTTGCAATGATGTTGTCCAGAAGATCGAAGACATCAGGAAGCGGTTGCCCGGTTTCTACCAGTCGGTCCAACATTTCTTCATGATGGGCTACATCCATCTTGCTACATGAAGTTTCGGTAGACATCTGTACATCTTGTAGTCAATGGATGTCTGGTACAGGTGCTACCGGTGCATCGAGAGCAGTAGCAATGGTATCAGCAACCACTTCGACCACAACTTCTTGTCCCTAGTGCTGCATCACTAGGACCATCACCCCCTCACCATCCTCCAAGCATACCAAGAAGGTAGCAGCATTCCCTAAGATTTCATGGAATAACTGCTAGGTTGCAATTGATACATCTCATATGCTCAGATTTGTTCTGGTTGGAATGGGTGCTTGGGCAACGGAAAATATTGACCCTACCCTTTCAAGCAAGCTAACTGATTGTGCCACTTGCTTTAGGTGACTCATGGCAGGGCTATAGACCGAAGGATCATCTCCTCCACCAGTTCTGCCAAATTGCTCTCATTGATTCAAGAGCATTTCCCGGATCTCGTGGATGTATGTTGTTGTTGTTTGCAAGCCTGGCTGCGTTGTTTGCATAGGTGGTGGAGGTGGTTTCTGCTCTTCCTCTATCTGTGTGGTGGTAGGCGTTTTGTCTTTCATTATTTCTCATCACGAGGCAATTGGGGCACGCTGCATGATATCATTAGAGTATCGTGCTATCCCTGCCTGTTTGCATAGCTTTCAAATTATGTAGGGAAAAGGGAGAGCGCATCTTCCATGTTTGTTCTTTGTGAATCTCTTTTCAATTTCCAAAAATAATAACTGTGGAAGACTCATGGGAAATTTCCCACTCAAGGCGGCACACGCATGAGTAGAGAAGGTAGTGATTTTGCTAGGTCTTACCGTTGGATTCAAATGGTAAGACACTACCTTTGAATAGACTCTCTCTGCCATGGTCAAGGAGCCAAAATCCTTGCGCTCTACCCTGTAGCACCGTTGGATCCATTGCACCTTTACCTCTAGATCAGCCTACTTAGGAATTTCCACCACATCTACCCCAGTTTCGGGCAACCCCAGAGCTTGCGCTATTTCTTCTGAAGAGTAAGAGACATATATGTCCTTGATTCTTACTCTTGACCTTGGCTGCCGATTTGTCTAGAAGAGATATGTTTCTCCTAAGTACCATTCACCACTGGTTGTGATGATTGGCCACATCAAAGAGCTCTACAATTGAAGTCTCACATCTTCTGGAGCGTGCTTGAGGAATGGCCCAAAATTTAACTCTTGGAGGACCATCTGTTGCACCTTGTGTGGCATGATAGCATCAAGGCAGGCTTGGGTCAATGTAACCTCAAGCCGCGGTGTTATCCCAGGTGTCTCATCCCCTAGCAATTGGATGTCAAGAATTTCCTCTTCGGGAATCTGGTGGACAGATTCCACATCAGGTCATTCGCAAAAGGTCCAGTTGCATGAGAACCCTTCGCATACTCTGGCGGTTGCACTCCTCATCCACTTCCCCTACGTGGGCGCTTATCCCTTGGTTGCAACGATCCTTCATCCCTTAGGTGTCTCAGTTTGGGTGCCATCTGAAAACAAACATAACCGTCCATTAGATCATTCAAAAGTAGCCTAAAATGGTCTGTATATACCTTTTTCAGCTTGACCAAGTTATGTTAATGGCACAGGCACATCGTTAAGTTTTCCAGAGTGTTAAGTTAGGGGTTAGGGCCAAAATTTTTGTAATTAACAACTAATTAATTAATTAATTAATTACACAAGGGCACCACCCCCCCCCCCCAACGACTAAGTGCATACCTCTGGGTTGCGTAAAAGGGAAAGGACAGGTGGATGCAGACATGCAATGGAATGTAGGTGCGTTGGAAAGGGTTAGGCAGAAAAAACGGAAAAAATTCCCCTCAATTTGGACTCCAAATGATGAAAAATACAAAGTGTGATAGGGTATATATAGGGGTTGGGCACTACGTTGACGGGGCCACGTAAACGTGACCGTGTATATGTAGTGGCTGTGTATACGGGGTCCCATATATGCAGCACTGTTCACCTGTGGACCAACGTTGACCAACCCAAAAAACACCCAAAATGAAAAATTTAAAAATCCAAATTGAGGCGATTGAAGCGCAGAAAAGGCCCGATCATGGCTAAAGACGAAAGGAAGGGAATTAAGTGCAAAAAAAAAACAAAATTAGAGAACGTGGGTGAAAAAGAACTCAAACAAGGAGGAAATCGAATGATGGGACACTGAAACAATGAACCAAGAAATCCAAAGGAGTAGAGACTTAACAGGAAAAATCAAGAATACGCAGGTGGGTCCTCCCCATAGTAGGCAATAGCCGTATAGCCCCTGCATACCCTCGACACTAGGGTCCATGGGCCCGGGAGCCGATAAATGGTGTTACTAGTGAAGACTCTAAACTAAGAGAAACCCGCCAAGGCATGAGAGACCAACAGGAAACACGACAAACACACAACATAGAAAGGGTAGCGAGGTGAGTAAGAAGAGAAGAAGGAATGGAAGGAGAGGAGAAAATGGAAAGTCCAAGTGTCAGCCACATGAAACCCCACGTGTAAGCGTGGTTAAGTGACTCGGTAGAACCTTCCTGAAATCAAACCCAAAACCATCCGCGACCAGTGACCTCATAGCTATAGATGATGTTCCGACCATTCCCCAAGGAAATAGGAATGACCACATAGAAAACCACCACTCCAGGAAACTTGAAAAGAGGGAAGTGAAATGGGACAAAGTTAGAGGGGACCAAGGAAGTCCCATAACGAATGTGGGTGGCCCGTGAGAGGCGGTCTAAGGGGTGTGCTTTGAATTCCCACCTCAATATGTGTTTTTTTTTCTTTTTGTGTGGGGGAACCACACCATGCTAAGACCCATGCGTGTGTGCATGCATCTGACCAAGGGGTGTGCTTTGAATCCTCAATTTATTTTGTTTTTTATTTTTTTTGTGCTTTTTCTCTTTCTTTCTTCTTCTTTTTTCTTTTGAATTTTTTCACTTGAATGAGGACGACACCATGCAAGGTCGAACTGCCCAAAAACTTTCGTGGAGAGAAATGTGGAGTGGGAGGAAATTCGTAAGGACACACTAAAAACCCAGGGAATAGAACAGAACAACGAATAAATCATTCTTCTTGAAGTCACACCCGATTCAAACCAGTGGATCATCCTGCAGTTACGGAACTACACAAGTCACACATTCATTAAAACATTTTTAATTGAAGGGGTTGCATGTGCATGACACAAGGAAAACCATGAGATGGTGAATGGGTGGATGACATGGACTCACTACTGAGTGTATGAAGTGGAATGACGTAAAACCAAGGACAACCATGCAAAGGCAGGAACTGGAAAACTAGGAAGACAATTTCAGTACCCATCCTAACGAAAATTGACCGCACCAAAGAATAAGATGACGACAAAAAGTTAACAAAAAGAACGCAAAAATGGAAAATAAAGAAGTGGAAAATAAAAATTGACGAGGCTATGACACTAGCTATGTGAAGCTCACGGAAAGGTTTGAGCTATTGACGATTGACCAACTGTGTTTTGGTGGGATCCCCAGGTTTGTGAATTAGCAAGGCCCCGAATGGGAAGGTTTTGAAGACAATATAAGGTCCCTCCCATAACATCTGAAACTTCGTCGGTTGGGATACATGTGAGGGATTCCAATATAATACCTTGTCTCCACACCAAAATGTAACCTTCCGAATCCTAAGATCATGTCTTTTCTTATTGTAGGCCTTGTGGGTTTCATTGGAAAATAGGGCTACTAATCGGTTCTCATCTAGCACACTTAAGTTTATTAATCGTTCTCATTATGCTAGTGGTAAGTCAAGGTCAAGGTCACAAGCGGTGGATAGTTTCTGGAGTTCTGCTTGGATTGGAAGTGTTGGAAACTTACCGTACACTAACTCATAGGGAGATACCCTACAGGAAGTTTCCAGGTGGAGTGATAGGCCCATAGGGCATCATTAAGCTTGGTACTCCAGTCCCTCTTGTATTTTCTAATTGTGCATGTAAGGATCTTGNGTGCTTTTTCTCTTTCTTTCTTCTTCTTTTTTCTTTTGAATTTTTTCACTTGAATGAGGACGACACCATGCAAGGTCGAACTGCCCAAAAACTTTCGTGGAGAGAAATGTGGAGTGGGAGGAAATTCGTAAGGACACACTAAAAACCCAGGGAATAGAACAGAACAACGAATAAATCATTCTTCTTGAAGTCACACCCGATTCAAACCAGTGGATCATCCTGCAGTTACGGAACTACACAAGTCACACATTCATTAAAACATTTTTAATTGAAGGGGTTGCATGTGCATGACACAAGGAAAACCATGAGATGGTGAATGGGTGGATGACATGGACTCACTACTGAGTGTATGAAGTGGAATGACGTAAAACCAAGGACAACCATGCAAAGGCAGGAACTGGAAAACTAGGAAGACAATTTCAGTACCCATCCTAACGAAAATTGACCGCACCAAAGAATAAGATGACGACAAAAAGTTAACAAAAAGAACGCAAAAATGGAAAATAAAGAAGTGGAAAATAAAAATTGACGAGGCTATGACACTAGCTATGTGAAGCTCACGGAAAGGTTTGAGCTATTGACGATTGACCAACTGTGTTTTGGTGGGATCCCCAGGTTTGTGAATTAGCAAGGCCCCGAATGGGAAGGTTTTGAAGACAATATAAGGTCCCTCCCATAACATCTGAAACTTCGTCGGTTGGGATACATGTGAGGGATTCCAATATAATACCTTGTCTCCACACCAAAATGTAACCTTCCGAATCCTAAGATCATGTCTTTTCTTATTGTAGGCCTTGTGGGTTTCATTGGAAAATAGGGCTACTAATCGGTTCTCATCTAGCACACTTAAGTTTATTAATCGTTCTCATTATGCTAGTGGTAAGTCAAGGTCAAGGTCACAAGCGGTGGATAGTTTCTGGAGTTCTGCTTGGATTGGAAGTGTTGGAAACTTACCGTACACTAACTCATAGGGAGATACCCTACAGGAAGTTTCCAGGTGGAGTGATAGGCCCATAGGGCATCATTAAGCTTGGTACTCCAGTCCCTCTTGTATTTTCTAATTGTGCATGTAAGGATCTTGGTAATTTCCCTATTTGTGACTTCATCCTACCCATTGGCTTGGGGGTGATAAGGTGTTGTAAATTTGTGTGTTACCCCTAAGCGTTGCATGAGTTTATGAAAAGTAACCCCTGTGAAGTGAGTCCCATTGTCAGAAATGAGTGCACGAGGCACTCCAAACCTGGTAACGATTTGTTGTTGAACAAATCATGCAGCGGTGTTTGAAGAACAGTCGATGACGGCTGTCGCTTTTGCCCACTTTGTACAGTAGTCCACTACCACTATGATATACGCCTTTCCGTTTGATAAGGGGGTGATGGGCCCCATGAAATCAATACCCCAGATGTCAAAGGCCTCCAATGGTTGAATCCACTGTTGAGGTCCCTCCAACCATGCCGACATCCCACCATCATTCATAGGAGTGGGCAAACCATTGTGCGTCCCTGAAGAGTGTAGGCCAATAATACCCTGCAAGAAGGATTTTAATGGTCATTTTGCATCCTGCATAGTGGCCCCCACAAGGACCCTCATGAGCATCCTAGAGGACACGCAATGTATCAACATCAGGGACACACCATCGAATCAAGCCATCTTCACACACCTTGTAGAGGTGGTCATTGATTTCCATGAAATGCGTGGCCTTATGGAGAAATCGTTGTTTCTGCTGATGGCTCCATTCTTTTGGTAGCTCCTATGTTGTAAGGTAGGTAAGGATGTGGTTGAACCAAGGAGATTCCTTGGGTGCTTGAGGATTAACAACGCCTGTGAAGAGGAGTTCATCTAAAAATTGGTCGAATAAAGGCTCCTCCTCTTTTGCGTTATCCCATCATAACCAAGACAAATGGTCAGCAACCACATTCTCAGACCCTTTTCTGTCTACCATGGTCAGATCAAATTCTTAAAGAATCACCAGCCACCAGATTATGCAGGGGCTTACCATTGGTTTGTTCATCAGGAACCAAATAGCATTGTGGTTTGTGTGCACAAATAGCTCGTATCCGAGCACATAGTGCCAAAATTTATCCAATGCAAACACCACCACCATCAACTCTTTCTCAGTGGTGGTATAGTTTACTTGTGCACCCACAATGCTACGCCTTGCACAATGGATATAATACAAACATTTCTAATCATCACACTATGTAAGCACAACTCCCAAAGCATAGTTGGAGGCATCTATCATAATGTGGAAGGGTTTGGACCAATCAGGTGCCCATAGAACCGGAGCTTCTACGAGTTTCTACTTTAGCTCTTGGAATGTAGACTCACATTCCTTGGTCCAAACAAACGGAACATCCTTCTTTGTAAGCTCTACCAATGATCGAGCTATGTTCGAGAAGTGTTTAATGAAGTGCTGGTAGTAACCAATGTGTCCAAGGAATGATCACACATCTTCGATAGTACTTGGTTGGCGGGTAATTCCTTGGATGACCCTGATCTTTTCAGGGTCTACATTGATCCATGTTGATGAAATGAGATGCCCCAACACTATGCCCTCTTGGACCATCAGATGGCTCTTTTGCCAATTGAACCGCAGATTGGTGTCTACACACCTCTTTAGAACTTGCTCTAGGTGGTCCAATGCTTGCTCGAACGTGGCACCATAGGTGGAGAAGTCATCCATGAAAACTTCTACACCATTGCCGATTTGTTGTTGGAAGATGCTCAGGAAAAGGCGTTGAAATATCGCAGGCATATTGCACAGGCCAAAGGGCATCTTCTTGTATACAAAAGTCCCCCATGGACTCGTGAAAGTAGTTTTGGCCTGGTCCTCTAGTGCGATTTGAATTTGGTTATAACCACTATAACCATCCAAAAAGCTATAATATTGGTGTCCTACAATTGTGTCCAACACCTAGTCCACAAATGGGAGTGGGAAGTGGTCCTTGAAAGTTGTCATATTGAGCAACCAGAAGTCAACACAGACCCTCCACTTGCCACCTTTCTTGGGTACGATAATGAGTGGGCTAACCCATTCGCTATCGACAAATGAATAGATGAATCCCACCTTTAGCAGTTGTTCAATTTCCTCCTTTACTACTTACTTCAACTTGGGATTCAACCGTCTTTGTGGTTGTCGTCATGGCTTCATGGAAGGGTCAAGGTAGACCTAGTGTTGGCAGATCCTGGGAACAATTCCAGCCAGCTTAGAATAGGACCACACAAATGCAGCAACCCATTTTTTTACCATCACTAGAAAATTCTTTTTATGTTCAGGATCAAGGGCAACGTTGATAATTACCGACTTCCCATTTTGCAAGAATGCATACTCTAAATGAGCTGGTAGGGATTTTAGTTCAAGGGGCTCTTGCTTGAAGCTCTTAGGGATCTCTAGCTTTCCCCAGTCATCAAAGTCATTAATGATGGAGGTTTGTTGATGAATATCCTTCATCACATCCATGCTGTCAATATAGACTTGCACCAACCCCTCAGACGGTTCCATGCAGATTGTGCTGCTAGTAGGATTAGCTGTTAGCCACTGGGTGCCCTCTTGGTTAGTGGTTGTTGCATATAGGCACTGCTGAATTTGTGATTCCTCGGTACACCGACTACATGCTTGAATGGATGTCTGCTTAGCAGACCATAACTGCTGCACATAATTACACCCCATGTCACTAGACGTGATGCATGGAACTCTTTTCTTCTCGATCTTCCCGAAAGGATTTTCCTATGAAATTTCCAAGGACAAATCTTGGAGTCCTAGTCATGCATCCACCATGCTTAGCTAGGCTCTTCCCATGATGATTGGAAAGTTCCCCTTACAGTTTTCAACACGGATGACTAGGAAGTCAGCAAGGTAGGACCACCCATAGACGGTGATCACAATCTCCTCCACCAAACCCAAAGGAAAGGTGATGGACTGATCTGCTAGCTCGAGTCAGATGTTGCTCTTCTTTAGTAGGGGTAGGTTCTAGTTCTTGTACATATCATGAGAGATTAGATTAACCCCTAACTCTGAGTCCAGAAGAGCTTTGCATGGCTCGTTCCTAGCCACCTAAAGATATATGAGGGGGCTTCCCAGATCTATCAATTTTCGGGAAAGAGAACTAGCTTTGATCCAGTCGGTCATGGCATGTGAGCATGACCGTCTGGATGTTGGATTGCGGCAAAGTGGAGGACTGCTTGGGCAGTCTAAGGGTAGAGGTATTGGTAGGTTCTAAGGCACTAGCCATAGGCATAGGTGAGGGTGTATTTAGATTATTGGGCCAGAGGAAAGGACGTTTACGTGGCTTGGGTTCCAGGCCACTCGACCTAGATGCTGATTGTAAGTTAACAGCCCTTGTAACGTTTCGTTGTTGTGGATGAGACGGTATTTCTCCCTGCATAGATGGAGCAAGTGGCAATGGAGAGGGATGATGTGGAGGATCGGTAGAAGAAGGTGATGGAGGGTAGAAGTGATGTGGATTTGTCCCCCTAGGTGATGGAGATGGATGTCTAAAATATTTAGGGGGATGGTAGTAACTGGGAAAGGCCGCATGATTGGAAGACTCTCTTGGAGAGACAGGCTATTGAACATAGTACCCGTAAGGATCTGGCTACTTGTAAGGGTACTACTGCCTTAGAGGTGGCATCCAACACACTTGTGGTTGCTGCTACTGTTGGAAATACTCGTACGGTTGCAGAGGTGTTCCACTTGGATAGTATCCTTGTTGCTGCTGGTGGAATCGTCGAGGGTTGCCTTGTGGATGAGGCAACCTTCGGGTGTTCACCTCTGCACCAAATGAGGGTTCAAGGCATAGACCCCAGACTCTTGTAGGTGAGACACCACAAGACAACATCCCTTGGGATGTTCATATTGGCATATGCCACATCCATCATCCTCCTTGGTGTCAAAGTCTGCAACCTGTTCAGCCACAGCAACTTTTCCCTTACCTTTGTGTTGGGTATGTTCAGGTCCCTTCTTCCTACGCTGATCACAATCACTACCTTGTTCTTTGAACTCTTCTAAAATTTTTAATACACATTGGAATCTTTCATCCAAAGAGTCCCACATTTTATCCACCTTTGCCGATATTTCAGATGCAAACTTTTGTAACAACAAAGTCTTTCAATTCATTGTTGCTTCTAGTCATGACTCTTCATCCTCATCACAAAATTGGACCCCCCTTTTTCTAAGTGAAGGGTCCTGGTTGAATTCTTTAGCACTCTCCTTTTTTCTAAGTTCTCATTCCTCGTTGGCCACCAGATCAATGAGGTGCTACAACTGATGGGCCCTTAGCTCTAATAGACATCCCTTGGCGTAGACACCAAGGGTCTTTCTCATTTCAAAACAGAGCCCATCAATAATATGGTGAAGCTGCACTTGTTGAGAATAACAATGACTAGGGCACCAATGCAACAGTGAGTAATACCTGCTCATGGAGGCATCCAAGGGTTCATGATTCCCTTGTTTCCAACATTGGATCTGCCTTCTCAGATTTGCCACTCTAGAGTACGTTTGATATTTGTCATTAAATATTTCAAGCATCATACTCCATCTTCTGGCTGATTCCGGCTCTAAGGACTGGTACCAACTTTCTGCTTCTTTGATGAGTGTTCGGGGAAACAACTTCAACCATTGCCAATCATTATTAATATTTTGCAGGTTGTAGGTGTCATGGAATGCCTGCAAGTGGGTCTACGGATCACAGTTGTATCCCCCTTCAAATATGGGGATGTTGTTCATGTCAACACGCTTGATCCGACTGTCCTTTATGTGCCTACTTGGGATGTGAATTGCCTCTTCTATGTGGAGCATGCTCCGAGTAGCTAACAACGACTCATTTGAATCATAGTCCTGTTGGGGACTATGACGTCTGCGACAATTTCTGCTACCCCTTCTTTCATGCTAGCAAGGGCCATGCGATTGGTTGTGTGCTACCTCACATTTTTCTGCTCGAACCTACTTACCACCATCCTTTCTCTCCAACCTTCCCTTGTGACGCTTAGAGCCTGAGCTGGAGGAACGTGAAGGAGAGGGGGAGGATGGAGAAGGAGAGGCATCACCACCGCTTCGATTTTGATCCCCCCATCTACCCTAGTGACGGCTGCGGTCATCTCCTCCATCTTTGCTTCATGACCCACCATCCCCTTGAGGATCGTGATCACTTGAAGGTTGGTTCTAGATGACTAACTGGAGGATCTGCGGCCCCAGGTGAAGTTTGGTCGAATGAGTATCATAAAATACAGGATCTCCATCATCTTGCGGCCCTTGCAAGAATAAGGGGTTACTGAAGTGTTTCCCCTTCTATTGTTCATATCTCTCGACCTGCTATTGATCTCTTGTCCGTTGAGCTTCCGTGGAACGATAGTCCCGGAAGTCATAGTCCTCCATGACATACTCTGCCACTCGGTCCTGGATGCCCATTCTACCCAGATTGTGGTACAACATCACAGGAGCTACTCGGTCAGGTGGTAGCACAATGCTACCCTCCATGTCCCACCATCGAAGATGTTCATCCTGATGTAGGATGAATGTGAAATCAGGGACATATTCATCAGGATGTTTATACATGACCCAACATTCTTGTGGCACTGGTGGTTCAAATGCATCTCTCTTGTGAGAAGACATGTTGGACGTTAGATGGTCCATATTGTCGGTGTACCTTATAATTAACTTTAAATTTTCCTAGTGTGTGAAGATAATTCTATCCTGGGTCCAATCCAATGACTTAAATGATAATTTCACTAAAGTTAGATGACACATGTAAGACTAACAAGTCCCTGGAAATGGCACCAATGATGAGCAGCTAGGTACCCCTACGCCCAACCATACGAATACGAGCGTTCACGCTCAATCTAGTCAAACTTTGTAGACTATAAGCAGTTAACATGCACCAGACTTCTAACTAGTGAAACCTTGGGTTAGAACGGTCATTGTCATCCTAATCTCACTTGTAAAGTTCTATTGCGATGGTTAAGTGAGACTAAGGCTAATGATTTTTATATATTTTTAATTATCTTTTTCGTTGACTAAGTGAGGTATGAAAATAATTAATAAACTATTATCTAATCCCTAATTATCCTAGTGTATATGCTAACTACTCCTAGCATAAGCATCCGGTCCCATCCTCTGAGCACGTTCTGAGCATTTCCTAACACTGTTGGGTTACTAGATGTTAAGCATCACTCGGTTTACCAAGTGTTTGGATTACGTTCGAGATGGTCGTACTTATGTCTTTTACAAACTATGAATGAATACTAACAATTGAAATTATAATAATGAAAACGTAAACAATCGACGAGTAACTAATAAAGCATAAACAAATGATTAATAAAGCATAACATCTTAAACTATTAAATGCATGAAACAACTAAGTCCAAATGCTACAAGGATAGCATGAAAAGTTCATCTTTATTGTCGTCATGCCAATGGGTTCAGATACATCAACGCTCGAATAAAGATTCGATGGCTTTTCATACACCTACTGTGGGCACTTGAAAAATATTCTATCTCTTGCGGGAGCAAACTACAAGGGCTTCGCTATCACTACTCAAAAAGATGCCTAAATGAGGCGGAAAGCCCTCGTATTTATAGATCCGGGAAGGGTGGCTGCGTATACGGGGCCTCGTTGACGCAGGGTGGCTACGTCGACTGGCCCACGTCGATGCGGCCGCGTATATGCGGCCCCGTATATGCAGCCTAGCCAACGCAATGACTTTTGACACTTCATCACCTAATTTTATCATACCTCATGGAGTTGGATATTTATGAATTAAATCCAAAATTTCTTATGAGGAAAGTACCCTAGATGTTGCATTACTCACAAGGTAACTATAGATAGTACTATTAACTATAATAGTACTATTCTAGTAGGGTTTCACCTCAACCTTAGGACTATTTTCAACAGTAATGGTAAAGCCCATCGCCATGAGAGATGCCACCACCAAGACAATAGTATCTTTATAAGTAACCTAATCCTTGTGATTATTATGTCCCAAGTGTTTCTACCACAAATGTTTCCACTTAATACTATTATTCTCTAGAGTACCATAGACCTACTCTATTATGAACTGAATCTTTTTCATACCTTCTTTATCTGTAACAATACTTATAACCTCACGCTCCTAATCCATTGTTACTTGCTCCACCAATGCAAGATGAGATTCCTCCATAACCACAACAACATAATGCTATTAGAGTTATTAACATGCAGCTGAAGATAACTTAAGCATTTTTAAGCATAAGTGTAGGGGTTGGAAAATTTGCTGCTGGAGGGCCAAAATTTTCAACTCATGACAGTTTAACCATGGATTCAAATGGGCCTTAAAAGGGGATCTAGAGCATCTCAAACGATCCAATGGATCACTTGAGGACTAAGTGGATCTATTATCAGAATGTTAAAACATAATTAATAGCATAATAATGACAACATAAAAAAAACTAAACAACAAAGAAATGAAAACAACGTAGTGATGATATCAAGAACTGCAACTTTGTTTTAGTTGTAAAAATGAATCAAAGTTTCGAGAATACAAGTTACAAACTTTAAGAGCCCAAGAGTTCAAGGAATAGAATTGGAGTTTGATGTAGGGTGTCTTCTACAACCAACCCTGATCTATTCTAGACTTTGTTTGTCTACCAAGATTTTCTATGCTAATGTTTCTTACACTAGTGGAATGGTTGTGGATGGTCATGAACTTTTGAAGTTTATGCTACTTTGAATATCTTTAGTTTGGCTTGAGTACAAAGTTTCCAAAGTCTCAAAGATGTGCAACATGCTAGCTTAAATAGGCTGGAGCATTGCTAATTTTACATTGTTGATTGCTGGTTGATTATTGTAGCATGTCAAATGATTCTGGCGAGTGTAATCTACAATGTGTGAATGCCAACATAATTTGGGCATTAGCCCAAAATTCCAGCATAATTTGAATTTCCCATTAGTGTATATGCTAGTGTATATGACCTTTTGGGGATTGTTATAATAGCATAATTAGCATTTCCACCACCCAGATTTGTAGCTTAGGAACCTCTAGTGTATAGAGCTTTTCCTACCAATGTTGGCAGCATATTTTAGGCTATTTTTCCAGCATATAAGCTACCAACATTTTGGCTTTTGTTGCCACATTTTTGGCAATGTATTTATATTTTTGGCCTATATACACTAGCATGAATGAGAATTTCAGCTTATAAGCTAAAAATTACATCTTTGTACATCTAAAATTGTTCCAACTAATTGGAGCAAAAGCCATGAGGTTAGATTTTTAATGGAAATGTGAACAATTGTTTCTGCCTTTGAAATTCCCATCAAATTACACTGCAAACACTCTAGCCATTAGGCTACATATGCATATGCTAATTTTCTTTGGGGTGTTTCAATAAGTTCTAGAAATGTCCATTACCTTTAAACCAAAGTGTATGAAATATCAAAACTATCATGTTAATACACATTGTTATTAATTATATTAAGGTAGGAAACCTTTCCAAGATTATAACTAATTCTAGAAGTCCTTGTATTAATCTTTAGATCATAGGGAATGTTCCATCCAAGGCTATACTAGATTTAGATTTTGAAGTTAACTTAATCTCACAAAAAATATACAAAGCTTGGAACCTACCTCCTCTAAAGAAATGCAACATCATGTTAGAGCTTGTTGATCAATCTATCACCATTTCCTTGGGATTGTTAAAAGGCATTATGACCACCATCAATAAGTAACCATATCCTATTGATTTTCTTATGATCCAAATTGATAATAAAAGGGGGGATTTTTACATCGTTGTGGAAAGAGATTGACTAAGCACCATTGTTACTAAGATGGGAATTAGATACTTGTTCTTGGAAACATTTAAGGAAAATAAACATGGAATTATAGATAAGAAGCATGTTCCATGAATTGCATAGAGTGACATAAGGTATAACTACATGCAAAAAATTTGGATTGTTAGATAAAGAACAATTATAGCTTGCAAGTTATGTAAAGAGTTAATGTGCATGTAGAAGTACCTATATGTAGCAAGGATCAAGTAGGAAGACACCTAGTGGCTAATAATAGATGAAAGCTGCAAGTCTACTAGTGCATGGAACCTTGAAAAGCCCCCAAAAGTGTTTACATTCATAAACTAGATGAGATGGAATAGTTGAAATAACAACTTTCCCATGCAAAAAACACATAAGAATAAGATATGGATTGAGAAAATTTGGAAATTCTTGAAACAACTAAATTAGAATCCATTAAACTCAAAACATAACCAAAATTCTTGGAGTATATGTTCTTGAAAAATGAAAAATCAATAATTATAAATGCCTATCTTACATAGGAATAAAAGAAAAAGTTATTGGAGATTATTAAAAAATGACCAAGAATCTTTGCTTGGTCATTTGATGATGTAACAATAATTGATCCTTACATATGCCAACATAGAATCTACACTGATTCGACCATCAAGTTAAAATAATAGTAGTAGTGTTAAATAAATACAAAATTAAAGAAAGTTATAAAATAGGAGGTTAAAAAGCTCCTAAAAGCTAGATTCATGTATTGATAGTAAATAGTAAGTGGATGAGTTCACTTCTCATTGTGACAAAGAAAGAGGATTAGTGGATGATTTGTAGTGACTTTGAGTTATTGAATATGATAACCTTTAAAAATCATTTTTCATTATCATTTATTGATGAAGTGTTAGACCCAATTTTGAGCCACAAGTGTTACTAAAATTGAATTTAGATAGCCCAAGAAGATTACGTCAAGACTACATTAACAAGTTCCTAGGGGACTTTTGGTTATAAAAAGATGCCCTATGGCCTATGTAATGCTCCTAAAACATTTAAATACTTAGTCCTTAGTATCTTCCAACAAAAAATTGATAATGATGTAGAAGTCTTCATGAATGACTTATCCACCTATGACTTTGATTATGAGCAAGTACTAGACCATCTAGAATAGATGTTAAGTTGGATTGTAGCTCAATTGGTAGAAAAGCCATTTAATGATATAGGATGTCATTCTTCCTAGACACCAAGTGTTAGAGAAAGAGATAGAGATGAATCTTAAAAAGATACAAGTGATTTAAGGAATAACAAAGAGACCAAAAATTGTAAAAGATTTCAAACCTTTCCTTAGACACATTAGCTACTCAAGGAGATTCATTGAAAACTTCTCCAATATTACTAAACCATTGGTGAAATTAATGAAAAAGGATGCAACTTTTAAATGAATCAAGGAATGTGATTAGACATTTCAAATTTTAAAGAAAAAGCTTATAGAAACTCCAATTCTACAAGCTTCTAATTATTCTAATCCACATTATATTATGATGGATGTATCTAACTTTTTTTTAGAGTAATGCTCACATAATTGGATGATAGAAAAACATTTTATACTACATTTATTGCATAATCAAGAATATCACAAGTGTGTAACTGAACTATACCACCATGAAAAAGGAACTCATGAACATGATGTATGCCTTAGAGAAATTTAGGGACTATGTGTTTGAATATCCAGTTTTTATACATGCTAATCATAGTGTGATTCGGTTCTTAGTGAACAAGATAGTTGTTAGCTTTGATATCATATGATGTCTAGTGATTTTACAAGAGTTTGACATAACCATATTAACAAAAATAAAACCAAGAACATTGTAGTTAATCACTTATCTCAATTGTGATGGGATAACAAAGTGGATGAAGAGCCACTCTATGATTAGTTTTCTAATAATTTATTGGTTGTCAAAGCAAGAATGGCTACATATTGAGGATAGAGAACTTAGAAGGAGGGTTGAATAAGTTTCTTAATTAAAACAACCAAGACAATTAAATTGTACATCAATTTTTATGTGGTTCCCCAAATTTGGTACTTCCACACTTAGAGGTTAGAATCCTTGCACATCTTTGGACTTTGTTCCTTAGGAAAATAGGGTTTAGAGGATACCACAACATTTACAAAGTTTGAACTCTACAAGGATGGTTTTGGTGCTATGAACACAATCAACCCCACAAGGTCCCAACAAGCTTAAAATTTTGTTTCAAGGGTCTCACAATTTTTACAAAGTATGAGCTCTGGATTGGAGTGTTTCTTCACTGCCAACACACTCAACCCCTCGAGGTCTCAACAAGCTCAACAAAGATGCCTTCCCACAAGAAGAATATCAACCCCATATTGTTACAAAGAAAGAAGAAAAATCAAGGAGAGAATGTAACTAAATATAAAAATTCCTTGTAATTAAGCTCTTAATACATTTTAAAAATTACAAATGATGAATAAAATGAACAACAAAGTCAATTCACTTGAGGTAAATAATGTTTAATATTCAATGAAAATTACTTTTACAATTTCCAAGAATTTCACTTTTTTTTTATATATCCTTTGAGTTTTCAAGATCTCCATGGAATTTGTGCAATGGCCAGGAAACAACTAATTGGAACATCCCATTCGAGGTTGAGATGTCTATCTGAAAACACCTTTGATTCTGGTAAGATGTCTACCTAGAAAGTGAGAAGTTTATCTTAAGACATCTTAGTTAATATGTCTCTACAAGGATTGAGACGTTTGTGATAAATCTAGGATGTCTTACTTGCAAGTCATCTTTGAACTTTGGATCATTTCTCTAACATTTTGACATCTTGGTAGACCTTGGAACATCTTTGTTTGGCTAGTAGAATTTTTTTGTAACCTAGCTCTCATTTTGTCATCTCAGCTCTGATTCAATCATCTTGTCACTTGTTCCTTCTTAGCACTACAAGACTATAATCACATTTCCACATTCTCCATTTTCTCTAAGGTTTTGACATATCAAAAGTGCAACACATATCACATAATAAAGCTCATGTAAACTAATTATCTCATTTACTTACTCATGTAGGAAGTTACTACAGAATGGAATAAGTGTAGGAAATAATAAATTCCTACACCAAGTTAAGTACTACATCGTGATAGAGGAAAATATCTATCAAATATGTGCTAATGGCCTAGTACGATGGTGCATTCAAGAATAAGATCATATCAAAATTTTTCAAGATGGTCATGAAGGTCCTTGTAGAGGCCACTATGTAGAAAGAGAAATAACCCTAAAAATATTCATATTAGAATACTTTTGATTGATAGTCTTCAAAGATAGCCATCAATTTACCAATTCTTGTAAAAGATATCAATGTGATGGTAGGATGAGAGCTAGGCTTGAGGATTCTCAACTATGATATCAATCATTAGAACCATTTGACTTGTGAAAAATTGACTTTATAGATCCCATTACATGCTTGTCAAATAAGAAGTTCTACATCATTATCATAGTGAATTTTTGTATGAAATGAGAAGAATCCAAAATGGTAATAGATTACACTGTAGTAATAACTTTAAGATTATTTTGGCAATAAGTGGTAAATAGATTTGGTATGCCAAGGGTACTTATTTCTAATAATGGTACCTATTTTATGGGTGCTATGTTTAAGAAGCTAATGAGACACTTAGGGGTAAAATACAAACTTACTATGCGTTACCATTCCCAAGCCAACGATCAAGCTGAAGTAACTAACATGGAGATTACACATATCCTTATTAGAATAATTATCTAGTATAAGGAATACTAGAGTGTAAAACTCAATGATGTCCTATGGGACTACTACTCTACTTGGAAACTTCCTATAGGCTACTCCCTATATGTATTAGTGTACGATCACTAACCAAAACTTCTAATTTAAATGAAGCTAAGTACAATGAATACTACTAGTGAACTTGACCTTGATGTTAGTCTAGCATAGACAAAAGAATCTCAATGTACTAGATGAAAACCATAGGATAACACCCATGATCAACATGATGATGCTAGGATTCAATGAGTACAATTCCGACTAGGAGACAAAATCCTTTAATGGAATCCCACACATGTGTATTAACACACTAAATTCCAAACATTATGGAAAGGTTCTTACATCATACATTTTACTTTCACATCCATCACCATGAAGATATACCATCCTAACTATCCACAAAATCTCATTTTGATCAATATCCAAAAAATTAAACTATTTAAAGATTTCTAAGTAATTATATGCTCCAAAGAAACATCTAGCACTTACAAAGTCCATTCCATTTTCTATATCGCCACCTTCCATCTCAATTGTGGGGGAGATACACACTTTAATTAACATGTTGTGAGGATGAATTTTTCATTTTTTTGTTTTGCAAGCTTCTTTCATGATTTTCCTTTTTAATATATTTTTTTTAGTTCTTAGTATGTTTTATGGTTCTTGATATTTTTTTCTTATTCTTAAATGTATTTTACGTTTTTATGATTGATTATTTCCATGTTTTTAGCAATAAAACGTACTGCTTATGTACATATGTCAACTCTATTATTTGGACTATGTCCTATGCTATCAAAGTATCAAGTAAATAATTGTATTGAAGTAGTAAGATCATGTCATTCATCCCTTTAACTTTTAGACATAAGAGGTTCTTATCATGTAAATAATGTGGATATTATTACATTAAACTAGAATTAACCCATAATCCTAATGCATTAAAGGAAAGAAGAAGGACCAAGAGGGATTGGAGAAGGATGTGACATCAAGAATAATTGTTAACTCTTTGGAATTTCTCTATGGGTTCTACTACATAATGTGATTATGCTATCACTCATGTTTTAATTGTGTGGGGAGTATATTCTTTATTAAATTTTTTTTAACTTACTATGGCACTAGGAAGACATGTAACCCATGCTTGAAGGTAGGCTACTTCCAAGAATCTCATGGTCTCTTAGATTAGTTTCATCATGTAAATGGAAAGACATGTAACCCATGCATGAAGATGCACATCTGATATAACTAGCATTGGCTATCATATTAGAAAAATATGTGATCCATTCCTAAAGACATCCCTTTAACAAATGGCCAAGATTAATAACTCAAACACTCATAATTAATTAATTAATTATGAAATGGATTGAAGGATGCTTTCCAAAATTTCTCCTTGAAGAGTGATGGTAGTTTCATATGGTTAAGATTAGTCTCATGATGATGGGCTTAAGATGATGTAATGCAAATTTTCTGGCAATGATATGGACTTGGTTTGTAAAAATGATAAGGTATCTCACATCTCAATATTTGTAATTCTTTTTCATTCCAATCCACCTCATTGTAATATACAATTATGGGACCAATGATTTTATCTATTATAGTGCAAGGTCTTGAAAATAATAGTTTTGTGATTGTTAAAACATAGACCTAATCAACATTCAATCTTCTATATCCCCACAGACACCTTGTGAGATGATTATATAATGGCACTTTGGGCAAGAGCCTACTTTGGGAAGGATCCACTTGTTTAACTTTTGTAGATCTTGTCCATGAACTAACTCCACAAGTACTAAATATTAAATTATTTTTTATTTTAATGTTATTCATAATCATGTATTCATATTCTATTCATTTGTGCAATAACACTCTGTAAATCTCAATTCTATATATTTCAAGCTTCAAAGACCTATCGATTCATCAGATGACCTCCTTCAAAATGTTTGATATGTCCTCATGGCTTCTAATCCATTTCATTGACTCTAATTAGACTCAAAAATACCAATAAATACCAATAAAATTCCTTCTAATTGCATTGAGTTTTGAGGAAAATTCGATTTTAAGTTATGTCAATGTATCTTCCTTCATTGACGTAGCTCCATCAACATATCAATGTTAACATAGAATAAAAAAACTATATATGTGTATCAATAATTAGTGAATTTTTCATTATTTTCACTTCATCCAATAGGAATTCTTTCCATTCTTGAAAGCTAGATCCTTGTACTAGTCATATCTTAAGCATTAGACCTCTAATTCACTCATTTGAAACCCAACAAGCTCATGGAGTTGAGATCTATATTATGAAGGTAGTAGATCCTTAAATTGAACCTTTTTAAAATCACAAATTTTGAGTATTTAAGATAGATAAGACAAATAAATGATTAAAATAAAGTGAAATTAAAATGAATAGATATCTTAGGATCTCTAGAATGTTATATAATAATGACTTAGAGGCATTTGTATTAAAATTTTTAAAAATCAAGCCAATCACAAGGATGATGAAGGACTAAACATCTATAAATAATATTCAAAAATAACAATTGATCATTAATATGATGATAGATGGAATCCAAAAGGATTCTTGAAGTAGGTGGTTTATCTCAAAGGAGGGAAAAATAATCCAAAGAAGGACATGAATAACTAAACCTAAAATTGAAAGTCATCCATGTAACTAAACTGATAAGGAAAGAGCCTAAAGTAACATTTGTTAGGAAGATCTCCACTATGGAAATGTGGTAGTTAAGAAAAGATGAAGTAACTAGACCTAGTCCTAATCTTGAAGATGGAGGATTAGTTTTAAAAAATCAAAACAAAGAAGATATAGAGTTTTGTGATCAAAGACCTAAGCTTTAAATCTTTCATGAAGTTTGGTTTGTAGAAAGTCCTAGACTAGTTGAAGACATCTTCATTATGGTCAACCATCTCATGGGGAATGATATTTAGAAGAAATATATCTCTTTTGAAATAATTACCAAAGATATGTTACAACTAAAATCAAGGATGTAACCATATCCTACTTGGTGGAGACCATTGCAGACATCCTAGGACTCCTAACATGGGAACATAGGTCATGAAAGTATTCATTTAGTCTAAGAAAGAATCAAGAAAGAGGAGATTCAGCGATGCTATGAGATGAATAGAAAGTAGTATACTGAGATAATTCAAGCTAAAAGGATTTATTTCAAGATTGCATAATACTATCTCAATCCAATGGTATAAATGAAAAAAGTTACATCTTTCTTGATAAGGCCTTGTGTAGCATTTAGTGACCAATTTCTACTCAATCTATCATAACTTATCTTCTTGGGGATAGAAAAGTGCTTTAAGAAAAATGAAAAAAATAGAAAGACACTTTCCTTTCATTGCTTAAGAAGAAAATTTTATAAAAGGGAAGGGATTGCATGCTACACAAATGATGTCTGATGGGATGCAATATCGCATGGACCGCGATATCACGTACGTGATATCACAATCACCGTGATATCGCATCCCATGCGATATCGCGTCTTCCCCCGCGATATCGCGTACGCAATATCGCGGTGTGCTGCCAAGTCTATAAATAAGAGGCGGATCTTCCTTGTTCCATAGTTTAGGCCTAGACCGTAGCGAAAATCTAGTAGTCTTACCTCTCCAGAGATAGAATAATTTCCATGTGCCCGCAGTAGGAACTCCAAAGTCAACGGATCTTTATTCAAGCAAATATTGTACCTGAACACAAGTTTGTGTACGAAAATAAAGACAAACTTCTTGGATAAACCTCGTAGTGCATGGAATAGGATAATTAGGATTTTATTTACTATTATTTATTGTTTTTCATTTAATTACTTTATTATTTAATTAAATCCTTCAACCCTTCTCTTCTAGTTAAGTGCCTCAGTACAACCGCTTCAAGCACGTGCGTTACGCTTGGTGATCCCAGTAATGAATAGCGTTTGGTAACCAAGGTTGCATTGGTTTAGGGTGTGAATAGTAAGTGGGAATGGATGTTGATGCTAGGTTAATTAAGGCTTAGTTAGTTAGTTAAAGTTAGTCAATTAGTCTCTTCACCCTTCACCTTATTAGCATAGGAGATAAAACATAAAAAACTATAAAAATTACATACCTCAGACTTACTTAACCATACAACCGTGACAACTACAAGTAAAGTCTGGGAAGACAACAAATGATTAACCTTAAGTGTTCCATGAGGCATGTAGGCACTTAGTCTGCGGAGTTCAACTAGATCACACGTGTAATGCTCGTATTCGTATGGTTGAGTGTAGGGGTACCTTGTCACTCATCATTGGCGCCGTTGCCGGGGACTAAGTGTTTGTGTGCTAAGTAGAACATAGGAAACTATCCACATCGTTGGGATCTTAAATGAATATTAAGGTTAATTAAATGAAAAATTATATAATGGTTAGATAGCACACTGAATTAAATTAAGATTTCTTCTTCTCATAAGAGCAATTCACCACCTAGGGATCATACTAGAAACAGTTGGCAACATCAAACACATAACCAAAATCTACCAGTTCCTCAATAGCATCGGGTAGTGTATACTCATCACAATGAGTATATATCCAATTTTACCTTTATCCTCCATCAGGATGAACAACTACGATGGAGAGACTTGCAAGGTAACATAGTGTTACCTCCAGATCGTTCAATCCCAAATATGCTCCTCCGTGCTCTTGCACAGATCGGCATGACACAGCTATATGCTGAATACATTGTAGGTGATTTTGACACAAGGGATTATCATCCCACATAAGCACAACATTTAAGGGACTCACGACAGGAGAGCCACCATACACTGTTGAAGGGCAAAGGGGTCCTACATGTCCTAAGTGAAATCGGAGATGGTGAACCACTTATAACGGGTTCTCCATTAATTAATGTTCCCCCTCCTAACGATGGTGAGGAGGTGGGGTATTAGAACCTGCGCTCCACGATACACAACCCTGGTTCTGATCCCCATGAATGCCAACTCTTCACTGAGGGAACAACAACACATGACAAGGATGGGCACTTGGATCGACATCACGATCGGGGCTGTAGTCATAGAAGAGAAGGTGAGAAACATCATCATGGCGATGGTTCTCCTTCTTCTTCCCCTTCATCACATCACTCACCCTCTCCTTCCACATCTGAGCATAGCCACCATGAGCATAACGGTGAGGATAGAGGTAGGTAAAATGAGAGACCTCAACGAGAGAGTCGAGAGAGAGGACAAGGGCAGTCAAGAGAATCAAGGCATGAACGAAGGGAAAGTAGGGAACAACGTAGACATCATAGACGTCATGAAAGAGATGATCATGACGAGCCCCTACTTGCAACCTAGAGTATGCTAGATATTATGGAGGTCATTAGGATACCCACAAGGCATCAAAAAGATAGTCAGATCAAAAGATTAGATATGAATAATATCCCACGCTTTGAAGGGGGATACAATGCTGATCTGCAAAATCATTTACAGGCATTCCAAGATGCCTGCACCTTGCAAAACATAGAGAACGAGTGGCAGAAACTAAAGTTGTTTCCTAGGACACTCACAAAGGAAGTAGAGAGTTGGTACCGGTCCTTAGAATCAGAAACCATTAGGAGATGGAATACGATGTTAGAATTGTTCAATGACAAATATCAAATGTACTTCAGAGTGTCTAACTTGCGTAAGCAGATCCAAGGATGGAAACAAGGTAATCACAAACCCTTGGATGCTACCATGGGCCGATACTATGCATTGCTACATCGTTGCTCGGGCCATGGTTACGCACAATGGGATCAACTTCACCACCTCATAGATGGGATAAGGTATGAAACTAGGAGAACCCTTGGGACTTATGCCCAAGGGAGATTATCCAAACTTAGATCCCACGAAATTCATCACTTGTTGGAGCAAGTAGCCAAAGAAGAAGGGGAGCTACAAAAAAGAGAAAGTGTGGAAGAATATAACTGCGATCCTTCCCTTCGAAAGAAAGGAGTGAAATTTTGTGATGAGGAGGATGATTCACCACTCGAAGAGTTGGTGAATAGAAAAACCTTGCCGCTTCAAAAGTTAACAACCAAAGTGTCAACTAAGGTGGATCAATTGTGGGATTCCTTAGACTCTAGAATTGAAAATGTCCTGAAAATCGTAAAGGAGTATAAGGAGGAACAAGGTAGTGACTCTGATAAGAAAAAGAGGAGAGACGTAGGCCATGGACATAACAATGGTAAGGGAAAAATTACTATCTTCGATGAGGTTGTGGACTCTGACATAGACAATGACGGTGGATGTGAAATCTACCAATATGACCATCCTAAGGGATGTTGTCCAATCATCTCACATCTGCAAGAGTCTGGGGTGTATGCACTTAACCCAAGACTTAACCAACGGCAAGCACCCCAAAGGTTATCTTATCCCCAAGATAACCCGAGACAGTTCCACCAACCATTAACATACTATCCAAGTGGAACCCCATCACAACCCATTAAGCAACATCAGCAATGGCAACAACAATTATGGGGGATGCCACCGCCTGGACAACGATACCCTTACCGGCAACCTGATCCCTATGGCTATTACATGCAGCAACCGATTTCTCCAAGTGACTCTATGGGTTACATAACCCCACCATGTTACTACCAAGTTCAGGAGTATCTTAGGACTCCTTCTCCTCTGGGAGATGCTCCATACCCATACTATCCTCCGAATCCATCTGCATCTCTTACGTCGACAGCTCCATCACCAACCGCTCCAACAATGCCAAGGGTATTTCCCACTCAACTGCAACAACCTGATATCATGAGGGCTCCCAATCCTCAATTGATTCTGACATTCCTATGCCAAAAAGACCTTTCTTTAGAACCAATAATCCAACCAAGCCCTCACCTTCACAAGCAATTGAACATCTAAACACCTTCATACCAAATAAGGCTTCGGGACCCCCTTCAACCCAAAAATTGAGGCCAATGCACATGGTTATGTTAACACATACCATTACCAACTGGATTAAGGTAGGCCACCTTCCCAAGAAATTATCTGATCCTAGAAGCCCCATAATTTATCTCCAAGTTGCTAGGAATGAACCTCATAAGGATCTTCTTGACTAAAGCTCCGAAGTCAACTTAATTTTATAGGAATTGTATAAAACCTAGAACCTGCCTCCACTCAAGAAGAGAAATACTCGCTTAGAGCTGGCTGACCAGTCCATCATTGTTCCTTTGGGACAGGTTGAGGACATTGTTACCACCCTAGGTGGTTGGTCATAGCCAGCTAATTTCCTAGTGATCCAAATAAACAATGACAAAGGGGACTTCTCGATAATAATGGGAAGGGCATGACTAAGCACAATAGATGCATGCCTAGGAATCCACAATCTTTCCCTAGAAATATCTAAGAAAAATACTTTTGGAAAGATTGAGAAGAAGAAAGTTCCATGCATCGCATATAGTGACACAGGGTGCCATTGCGTGCAAAAATCATGGGTAATGTGGAGTTTAACATTGCCTACATGCAATCGGTGTGCACAAGACATTAACATACAAAGTGCCTGTATGTAGCAGCCACACGACAAGAAAACACCCAATGGCTGATGGTTTACCAAGAGAGCAATTCGATGACATGCATGGAACTAACTAAGGGGATCACTAGTGCTTACGTTGAAAGCATGGACACACTTGAGCAAGTCCGTTGCCAACTTCTAGCCCTTAATCCTAAAAACATTAACTAGGGGAAGTTGGAGATTCTTGAGAAGTTTAAACAAGTGCCCTTGGATTTAAAACCGTTGCCCACTGATCTAGAATACATGACCCTTAAAAATGAAAAACCGATAATCATCAACACAAAGCTTTCCCTCTAAAAAAAAGAGAGTTTGCTGAAGGTGATAAATAAATGGTCAACAATGTTTACCTGGTCATACCCTGAATTAACTAGAATAGATCCTAGGATATGCCAGCATCAGATTTACACAGACTCCTCCATGAAGCCTCGAAAACAACTGCAGAGGCAATTGAACTCAAAGTTGAAACAAATAGTGAAAGAATAAATAGAGCAACTTCTCAAGGCTGGGTTCATTTATCCCATTGCTGATAGCAAATGGGTTAGTCCTCTAGTAATCGTACCTAAAAAAGGAGGCAAATGGAGGGTATGCATAGATTTTAGGCTATTAAATATGGAAATATTCAAGGATCACATTCCATTGCCATTTGTTGACCAAGTCTTAGACACTATAGCAGGGCATCGCTATTATAATTTTCTGGATGGTTATAGTGGGTACAACCAAATATGGATCGCACCAAAAGACCGAGCCAAAACAATGTTCACTAGTCCTTGGGGAACGTTTGCATATAAACAAATGCCATTTGGCTTGTGCAATGCCCCTACCACGTTTCAACGATTAGTTCTAAGCATATTTCAATAGCAAATTAGTAATGGAGTAGAAGTCTTTATAGATGACTTCTCCACTTATGGGTCAAGCTTTGATCAAGCCCTAGATCAGTTAGAGTAAGTGCTAAAATGATGCGTTGAAACCAACCTAAAGCTCAACTGGCAGAAAAGCCATTTGATGGTTCAATAGGGCATAGTATTGGAGCATAAGGTTTCACAATCAGGAATAGAGGTAGACCCAGAAAAACTTTGGGTCATCTAAGGAATCACTCGCCAACCAGAAACAATCAAAGATATTCGATCATTCCTTGGACACACTGGCTATTATAGGATATTTATTAAGAACTTCTCCAAGATTGCCAAACCGTTGGTAGAACAAATGAAAAAAGATGCACCCTTTGAATGGACTAGGGAATGTGAATGAGCATTCCAAGCTTTAAAACAAAGGCTTGTGGAAACCCCTATTCTACAAGCCCCTGACTAGTCCAAGCCATTCCATATCATGATTGATGCATCTAATTATGCCTTAGGAGTCGTACTGACACAATTAGATGAACAAAAATGAGCTTATTACATTCACTGTGCCAATAAGAGTATCACCAGTGCACAACTCAACTACACAACTACAGAAAAGAAATTAATGGTTGTAGTGTTTGCACTGGATAAATTTAGGCACTATCTATTGGGCTACAAAGTATACATCCATACGGATCATAGTGCAATTAGGTTCCTCATGAACAAGCCAACGGTTAGCCCACATATCATTTGTTGGTTGGTAATCCTTCAGGAGTTTGATTTAACAATAGTTGACCACAAAGGCACCGAGAATGTAGTCACAGATCACTTATCTCGGTTGCGCTGGGATCGCAAAGAGGACAAATATGTCGTATCCGATCATTTTCCTGATGAAACCCTCTTTGCCGATGTAGTGCATAACCAACCCACGGGAACAAATTAGTATAGTAGCATTCTTACTTATCTCCTTTCCCAACAAAGACCAAAGGGGTTGGACTTTAGGAAGAAACAACAATTTCTTCACAAAACCAAGTACTTCATAGAAATCAAGGGACAACTCTATAAAGTCTATCCTGATGGCTTGGTTCAATGGTGTGTGTCTGATAAGGATCAATTAAAAGTTCTCCAAGATGCTCATGAGGGCCCCTGTGGGGGTCACTATGCTGGGAGACAAACGGCTACCAAGATCCTGCTTGCAGGATATTACTGGCCAACACTATTTTAGGACACCCATCATTTTGCCCAATCCTGTGAATGCTGCCAACATGATGGTGGAATGCCTGCTAGAATGGAGGGTCCACAACAATGGATTCAATCTTTGGAACCCTTCGACATCTGGGGAATAGATTTTATGGGGTCCATTCAACTAATGTCCAATGGAAAAGCATATGTCATTGTTGTTGTTGACTATTTAACCAAATGGGCTGAAGCAACTACTGTAACAGACTGCACATCGTCTATGCCTGCACAATTTGTACAACAATAAATCGTAAACAGGTTTGGTGTGGCGCATGCACTCATCTCTGATAATGGAACACATTTTATGGGAGCAACCTTTCAAAAATTGATGCAATGCTTAGGGGTTGAACATAAATTGACCACACCTTACCACCCCCAAGCTAATGGCCAAGCCGAGGTTACTAATCGGGAGATTACGAGAATATTAACAAGAACAATAAGCAAATTTAGGTGAGATTGGAGCACAAAACTGAACGACGCTCTCTAGGCGTACCACTCCACTTGGAAAGTCCCTATAGGCTACTCTCCCTATGAGATAGTATAAGGAAAACTGTCAAAGCTCCCTATATAGACTAAGCTCCATAAACTATCCATGGCTTATGACCTTCACCTTGACCTCGACCTAGCACAAAAACAAAGATTGACAACTCTAAATGTGCTAGATGAGAATAGATTGGTTACTTTGTTGTTAAATGAGTTGCACAATGCACATAATAAACAGCGTCATGACTTAAGAATTCAAAGGTTTAGGTACCAACCAGGAGACAAGGTCCTTTACTGGAATCCCACGCATGTACCACAGCATACGAAATTTCAAACATTGTCGAAAGGATCCTATATTATTCATACGACCTTTCCTTCTGGAGCCATGACAATATACAAGCTTGAAAGCCTGGATAAGAGGTTATTGATTAATGTGCAACAAACAAAACCCTTCCATGAACCAAAAATAGCCAGTACAAATTACACCTCTACTATCGGGCAACCTCACTCTTTATTTCAGATCTCTCCCTTTCCATTCAATCATGGGGAAGATGGCCACCTATGCTGATCATTGGAGGCCCTCAGCTCTTTTTATTTTTTGTTTTACACATTTTTGTTTTACACGTTGTTGTTTTACACATTTTTGTTTTGCATAATTTTGTTTTACAAATTTCTTTAAATTTTCTTGTTTTTGTTTTACAACATTGTTATACTTTTTCATTTTGTGTGTGTATGTTATCCATCTTGTAAGTTTGTCACCTAATAAGTGTTCTTCATGATGGTATAAACTATTTTTCTATTTGGTTGCTAATGTTTGATTTTTACCTTTAAGTTATGATGTTGATACTAAGGTATGTTCTTTTGATTTAATAGGCAATGACCCCACTTCATCCATCCATCCACAAATCTCTATGGTCTCTCTTGGCTTGGAAATGTACAGTCCCTTTCTAAGAAGAACCATCAACGAATCGGTGACTAGGTATTTCTCAAACTAAGGAAGGACTCAAGGATTGAAAAGGGTGTGACTTTAAGGGAACTTGATGTATTTTTGTTGGCCATTCTCTTGGGTGCTTGGATGTTTTCTTCTTGAGTTTTCTTACCGTTTTGACATTACCCAATTATCGGGAAGCTGAGAAAATAAAAATAATAAGTCTTTGCATGGTGTGGTTCTCACGCATAAAAACACAAAACAAAACAAAAAGTGAGAATTCAAAGCACATCCCTTAGAAAAAATAATCCCTTGGGCTACAAGCACTAGTTATGGAACTCAAAATAAAAATGTTCCCTCTAACTAAGGCCCTCCTCGCTTCCCATTCTCTCCTCATTCGTTTCGTCAGAATGGTGGTGGCTCTTGGGTGAAGGCATTCTTGTTATTCAAGTGGATGGATTAGCCAAATGCATTGATGCGAAGTCACTGGATGTGGTTTGTTTGAGGCCAGACTTGAAATGCGATCTACTAAGTCACATTAATCATAAAACACGCAAGGGGCTACACACCACCTTGTTCTTGGGATTTCATTCCATTCTCTTCTCTCCATCCTTCTCTCCATTATTCACCTCATTGCCGGTTGTATCATTAGTATATATTTTGGTAGTTGCATTATTTTCTTTTTGGTAAATTCTTATGGTTAAGACTTTAACTCTTGCTCCAAAGGACATTCCCAGAGCCTACAGTCTCTTCAAATGTGGGCTTTTCAAGGCATTAAGGGCATGCACCTGCTTTGGGGAGGACCCATTGACATTCCTATTTCATGCACCAGTTAAATTCTTTCCCTTAACATTTTTGCAATCCATTCTATTTTGTTCATTTCCATTTTGACATCCACTTCATCGACGTTACAGTTGTCTCTTTTTCTCCCTCTTTCTTATTCCTTTTCTTCCTCCATTCTATCACTACCGGAGGTTCACTCTTAGTCATGGGGGTCCTGGTCCAATTTTTTTCAATTTTTTCCTAACCCCTAAACCTTCGGTAGTCACCATGATTATATCTCCAAATCCACAATCAGCCATACCACAACTCAGCCAATAGACCTTTCACTGAGGCAAGGTATCAACTGCATTGAAATTCATTTACCCTTGCTAATATTAGACTATGTTGTATGTGCATATGGAAATCATGCAAAAATGGATTGGATCTGGAGGGAACACTTGGAATGGATCGATGCTAAAGTAGCTATGCAAGGAGCAAGATCGATGGCATGCTTACATATGGACAATGAAGGGTGCAATCTTAGCGTCAAGCAGACTTCTTTTCTCTTCTCTCTTCTCTCTCAACTGCCAAATGAGACCTATATCACAGTGTACCACCAAGTCTATAAATAAGAGGCGGCTCTTCCTTGTTCCACAGTTTAGGCCTAGACCGTAAAGAAACTCTAGCAGTTTTACCTCTCCAGAGATAGAATAATTTCCATGTGTCCACAGTAGGAACTCCAAAGTGAACGGATATTTATTTGAGCAAATATTATACCTGAACACAAGTTTGTGTACGGAAATAAAGACGAACTTCTTGGATAAACCTTGCAGTGCATGGAATAGGCTAATTAGGATTTTATTTACTATTATTTATTTTTTGTCATTTAATAGCTTTATTAGTTAATTAAATCTCTCAACCCTTCTCTCCTCATTAAGTGCCTCAGTACGACCGCTTCAAGCACGTGGGTTATGCTTGGTGATCCCAGTAACAAATAGTGTTTGGTAACCAAGGTTGCATTGGTTCAGGGTGTGAACGGTAAGTGGGAATGGATGCTGATGCTAGGTTAATTAAGGCTTAGTTAGTTAGTTAAAGTTAGTCAATTAGTCTCTTCACCCTTCACCTTATTAGCATAGGAGATAAAACATAAAAAACTATAAAAATTACATACCTCAGACTTACTTAACCATACAACCGTAACAACTACAAATAAGTCTGGGAAGATAACAAATGATTAACCTTAAGTGTTCCATGACGCGTGTAGGTACTTAGTCTGCAGAGCTCGACCGGATCACGTGTGTAATGCTCGTATTTGTATGGTTGAGTGTAGGGGTACCTCACCACTCATCAATGTCCTTCAAAAACCCATAATGACATCATGAAAGGATATGATGAAAGAGAAGTCATTATTAAGACACAAAGAGGATGTTACACCTCCACCATTAGATATGTAAGAAATTGTTAAAATCTTAGGTCTTGGAGCAAGAGCTCGACAATAAGAATAACTTCATCAAGCACCTATAGGAGGATTGGAAGACGATTATCCTACAAAAAGTCATCTTAATAAAGGTGGAAAGACTATTAGTATGGAATAGGATGACATCTCCAATTTGTTCATAGCATAATAAAACCAATCCACTATGCAATTCAACCCTTCAACTAAAAGTATTAAAGTATCTCTATCTATTAAGAAACTACTAGATATTTTGGGTAACGCTGCAACCTTCTCCATGATGCTTGAAGAAGAGGAAGGAGTCAACCATTGTAATGCTAAGACAAGGGTAAGAATTAGTAGTAGAGGTTGAGGCAAATAGAACAAGAGAAATTTTAAGAGTTCATATGGCATCAATACTAGACTTCATTACTATGATAGAAACTCAAATATTTGCATGAATCTAATCAAGGGGAATAAGTACCATCCAACACATGAAGATGTTGGAAAGACTATTGGGCACCAAGCCATTACTTCATAATGTCTCCAACCTTCCCAATGACATCACTTCTATCTAGTTAGTAGTCATGAAAATAAGGAGAAAGATCATTATCATTTAGGTACACCTTTAGGAATCCACCCCACTTAATCAACATTTGATAGCTGAAGTTGCATAACGTAGAGCCTACTTGTCAAATCCAACTCCATTAGGCAACAATCAACCATGAATATTACCACCAAGAACAAAAAGGCCTTGAAGTATGAGAAACTCAAAATTTACTACAAGGACCAAGTGGATATGAAAAAGGAAATAAATGAAAAGAAAATCCAATTGGTAGAGAAAAAATTAGAGTAAGTTTACTCTATTTATTTTAACCTTTAAATCCCACTAAATCTAGATATTATAACAAATAATCAAGATGTTAGAAAATAAGAAAACTAGGTATTATTAATTAATGTAAAGAATATTACAACAAGATTTTGCAACCCACAACAATGTAATCTAATCATAAATACTTAATGATATTACAAAGCATAAGCCTCTACAATCACACAATGATTATTCTTAATGCAAAACATAACCGAATGATATCTCTCCCACAAATACAAGGCTGAGATTAAACAAATAATGCACATAAGAGACACCAAGGCCAAACACACATGATTGATCCAAGAGTTGCATACATAGTCATGCATTCTTACAAATGTTCTCTCATGTCATTCTCATCTCATCTCATGATACAACCATATAATTTATTGAAAAATAATGAAAAAAAAAACCCTAGAAACATTTCTCAAGCTCATCTCAAATATTTCTAGCTATGTCCATCTTTTCATGGCTTTTCTTGTCTATTTCCCAACTTGAAATTATCAATTCAAAAGTTTCCCTAGTTTTATGGATTGTCTCAAGGATTTTCAAGATGTCTTACAATCAACTTTGGCTTGTAAGTGAGACATCTCCCTTGGGTATGAAATGTCTCCTCTAGAGATGAGACATCTCCTTTGCTTGTGAGATGTCTCCTCTGGAATGTCTCTGTCACCATTATGACATATCCATAGAGACATCTTCTTCTTAGAAAAGAAGTCTCATTTGAAGTTGGGACATCTCTTGTGAAGATTTAGTTCTTTGCTAATGAGATGCGATTCGCATAGGCCGCGATATCGCATCCCCTGCGATATTGCGTCTTCCCTACGATATCGCTTACACAATATCATAGTCCGCTGCCATATCTATAAATAAGACACGGCTCTCCCTTGTTTGGAATCCCAATTTTAGAGTAGTGAAGCTCTGGCAGTTTGATCCCTCCAGAGTTAGATTTTTTCCTGTGTCTGCCCGCAGTGTGGTGAATGTAATTGTACGGTGTCTTTATTCGAGTGTGCCGTACTTGGACACGCACATGACCGGCAATAAAGATCGAGATTACTTCATCATTACAACATTCACTTTGTTATTTATTTATTTTTTATTTATTTAATGTTNCTTGGTAGTCCCAGTGGTAGTCGTGCACAAGGTCCAAGATGTGTACGGTTGATCAAGGCATCGGTTGCTCGTCGCACTTAGGCTAGATTATATTTTCTTACCCTTTTCCTCCTAGTTTAGCTTAGTTAAATATTATTTTCCACTGCCTTCAAGAGTAGCATAGATTAGGAACACATCATACACCTCATTTAGACTAAACCATACGTGACAAATATAATAGTAGTCCAAGTGGGAAGATAGCGAAATTCGACCTAAGGATAACTGTCTAGGTGCCACAACTAGTCCATCTGCGGAGTTCGACTAGATCGCCCGTGCGATGCTCATTTCGTATGGTTGAGTGTAGGGATACCTCGTCACTCATCATTGGCGTCGTTGCCGAGGATGGTGCTAGTTATCTAGATTAGTTATATCATACAAGGTCATTGTAAAGGACTTAATGATATATCTCTTAGAAAGAAGTAATTATTAAAAGTCACACCTAAATTCACAAACAACAATGCCTCTCCTACAAGATGATAATAAAGCCATACTTAGTGAGGAAGTTCATTGGAGAACCAATGAGCTATATGACGATGAAGACTGGAGTATACAACCTGAAGTGGGAGTTTCCTATAAAAATGAACAAAAACAACGTCATCACAACACACTAAAGCCTAACTTACCCGATGACGATGAACCCCCACTGGCCACTACAAGATTAACGCAAATACAAGAGGCTGTTCGAATCTCACGTAGGCATCGTAAAGAGAGCCAACTACCCAGGCTCAATTTAAACAACTTTCCAAAATTTTCAGGAGGCTATGACTTAGATCCGCAACAACACTTACTAGCCTTCTACGATGCCTGCACATGGAATAACATTGATAATGGTTGGCAAAAACTTAAGCTCTTTCCTATGACACTCGTTGACCAAGCTAAAGTATGGTATAGATCGTTAAAACCAAACTCGATACGACGCTGGTCAACAATGGTAGAAGTCTTTAACGAAAAATATCAAACCTATGCAAGAGTGTCGACCTTGAGGAAACAAATCCAAGGATGGAAACAAGAAAAACATGAACCCTTGGACATGGCCCTAGAAAGATATTATGCATTGTTAAATAACTGTCCAGGCCATGGGTTTTCTGAGGAAAGGCTAATGTACCATATCATTGATGGGCTATGTAATGAAACAAGAGAGACCTTATGAACGTATGTTCAAGGTCAACTATATGCCCTACGAACCCATCAAATCCAAGAGCTTATTCAGAGGGTAGCAAAAGAAGAAGGAGAAATAGCTACATGGGAGAGTGTTGAAAAACATCAACGAGACCAAAATTTCAACTTAACAAAGGTCCATGATCATAAAAAGGAGAAATCAACAAATCTCAAGGTGGAAACATCATCTTTGTCAATACAACAATCGTTAGAAGAAGCTGAGGCAAAGATCAATAAGATGTTGGAATGGATAAATCAAAAGTGTGGAGAATATATCAACATCATTGGAGATAGAGTTTTCACAACCCAAGAGGCATGACAAAACAATAGACATTCAGAGAAAAAGAATGAAGGTAATAAGTGCTCAACTACCAATCCTACATATGAATGCAACATATGCCTGTATGATCACCCCAAAGGCCAATGCCCAATCTTGTTACATCTACATGAGCATTGGGGAAACACGTTACATCCAGAGTTCATACAGAGATACTGTGTTCGATCACAGTGGCAACAATCCCAGTCGTGGGGGAATCTACCCTTAGACTGGAGGCACCCTTCATATTATCTGAATCTAAATGCTTATCATGTTCAACATCCTATTTCTTCAACTGGGCCAACATACTCTATCTCACCACAATACCATTCTCCACAATACTATCAGCCCATACCTCCAACACAGCCACCACCTTGTGCACCTTACATTCCTCCTGACTTTCAACATTCTTATCCTTTCCCTCCTTTCACAATGCCACCAACTATTCCTAAGGTGTTTGTGCCATAGCAACAACCCACAAACAACACTTGTGCTACTGCTACTAACAGCAGTGAAAGGCCTCCTCAACATCAAAGGTGTCCTTTCTTTAAACAAAGCCGTAAGAAGGGACAACACAATTCAAAGGCCACTGCACCTTCCAACTCAACACAAGTCCCACACTGTGGTGCACCCTTACCTTCGAACCCAACGCCTCATGTAACTTCATCAGGGCCACCAACTAACACTCCAACAATCATACAGCCCAATGAACACAACCATGGGAGGCATCATCCTAATCCTTGCATACCATCTAATGGTCCTAAACATCATAGTGGGTCAACTCGTTATCCGGGAACTACATTGTATGAAGTGCCCCACTATGCTTATTATGAAGTGTGTGAAATCCAAGGGGATAAGTATGGACCAGTTTCAATATTTCCAACATGCAAGAATCCTTATTTTTCATTTATTAATCCTTGTCATACTCAACCGTTTAGTTATGGGGGATATCCCCCATTTCAATAACAAGAAGGATTTATAAATATTTTTCATTTTCTTTGATTTTACAACTTTTTGTTTTTCAGTTTTTCATTTTTCAACTTTTTGTTTTATCTTTTTGTGTACTTGTATTTTCATGTTTGTCTAAGTAATCTCATCTACAAATAAAACACTCATGTGGATCATTAGCTGAGGTGTGTTTTATGTTATTAAGTCATGAGTAGTCAATTATTTGGAATAGTGAGCCCATTACACCCACTCATCCACTCTATAAATAAGAGGTTCTGTTCGAGGGTACAGTGATATTCTTGAAATTTCTAAACTTAAAATTAATTTTGTGTTCATTGTACCCGGAATGAAGAAGGATGGACCAAGAGGGAATGATTAGGGTGTGACATCAAGGGGACTTGTGGATTCTCTTTGGTGATGCCTGTGGAAGTTATCATGCAATATGGTTGTACTAAGATCCTTGTAGATCTAATGAAAAATGGGAGTAAGAGTAATCAAAAGGGCACTCAAAATTCAAAAGCTGTTCTAGGGGGTCCCACTGGAAAGACATGCACCCATGCCTAAAGGTTGGTGGCTTCTCTAGATTTAGTAAAGTGAAAAAAAAAAAAGAGAGAGAGAAAAGAAAAAGGAAGTGCCATAAAACAAAAATCACTCCTCCCTTGTACTAAACGCCAAGTGATCGTACGCCTTGTTGTTATGGTACTCTCATAGTTGTTCACCATGGGATGAAACAATGCGATGTCACTGATTAGAAGGATGGACTTGATCCTCATCTTGGAATGATGGGATAATGACACCTTAATCATGCTTTTCACGTAGGATTCATTGTGCCTTGGGTCATATACCTCATGTCCCAATCTCTACGATCCCTTTCTATACTTCGTCTCATCTCACTATTCGTGTAATTGTAGCTCGTGTCCCGTGTAGCATAGAATTTTCATCTCCTTTCAGTGATATTTACATGTGTGTGTTTTGTGGAGTTAGTGCGGATTATATTTAACCCTTCTAGTGCCCACGGACACTTTAAGTGTGGTTACACAAGGGCATAATAGGTTGAAACCTGCTTTGGGGAGGACCCACTTATGTAATTTTTCATAATCTTCACTAATTATCTAGCTCAAACACAAAATTTTCTTACCCTCAGCTTAATTTTTCATCATTTTCTTTCCCTTTTATTATCCCTCAAAATTTTAACATTCCAATGTACCATTACATTTCCTTGTCTTCATAACTGCCAAATTTTTAATTGCTAAATTCACATCATTATCATTGCAGGTGCCTCTTGAATTAATAAAATTACCCTAGGATATCTTCATACTTGCCCATGTCCTCATTTTACACCATCAATTTCAAGAAAATCCTTAAAATTTTGGTATTTTTCATGTGTCCCACATCACTAGGGACGAGATATCGCGTATGCGATATTGCATCCCACATGATATCGCTTACGCAATGTACCATACGCGATATCGTGTCCTATTTTTCTATAAATAGGAACCCCCGCTGCAACACTTAGCATCATTTTTCCATTTACGCGGGGGGAATTTTTGAAATTTTTCTCTATGACTTGCGATTGCGTGACCCTCACTTTTTCACTCATATCTCACGTGCTGGTGCTCCGATTTTAATTCCGTTTGAACTTGCTTGAACCCAAAGTGTTCAGTTTAGTCGTGGGGAGACCCTTGCCGAAAAGTGTCTAATTTTTTTGAAATTTTTCATCGCCCAAAGGACATCAATTAGGGTAATTAATACTAACATTTAGAAAAATTGTGCCAAAAATCATATGACCTTAGGTACACCGAGAGATTAAAATGAAATCCACCTAAGTCATAGGACCCATTATTATAATTTTTGGGCACAATTACATGATAACATAAGATATTTAATTAAAGGTAGGTAGTAAGGTATAACTTAACTTTGAAAACAACCTTACTAGCATTTGGACTGTGTGATTGTAGATGACCCCGAAACATGCACAGTGAGAGGGTCCTGTTCAAGGTGGAGCAAAACAACCTCGGAGAGGTGGAAGATGAGTCCCTGCCGGACAACATGAAAAATAGGAGGTACAGTCATTCAGCATCCATCAAGAAGAACCTCCTACAAGACGGTCCAGGCAAGCAGAAAGAGGAACTGCTGCTGCACCTAAACCGGGACAACAACTCACGTTGCCCCCAGAATGTGTTAAGGCTATCCATACGAAGTCCACAATTACTGCAGTGATCGTGGAGCTTAACTTTGAACCTTTTGTAGAGTTTGCTCCTAAGGCTGTTAGGGATCACCTTAAAGGGTCTCCCTTATGGCCTGTCCTCTCTGAGTGCGGTGCCTGGTACATAGGTGAAACGTACCTATTTTGGCACAATAAGGAGCAAGGCACCACAATTAACATTTGTGGTGTGACAGTAGACTTTTCTACACAGGAAATTTTGGAAGTGTTAAACCTTCCGAATTCAAGCCCCCATGTTGCTCGGTTATCTACCCGATCAGACCCTAATGTGCGAAAGGATTGGTTAGAGAAGGCTTATGGCAGAGATAAAACTTTTGGAGAATTGACGACGAAAGAGCGGGTTTATTTCAAAATTGGAACCTATCACCTCTTCCCCACAAAAGATTTGAAAAGAATATCTACGTATATGGCAAGAGGATGTGCAGTGTTGATGGGAAAGGTTAACGCTAACCTTCCCCATCTATATTTGAAGGAGATCCTAAGGCGATTTGAAGAACGGAAGTCAGGGAAGATGGCACTGCCTTTTCCCTGCCTTATCAGAAAATTGTGCCGACGGGCTGGTATTCGAGGATACATAAATGACGTCCTCCGAAAAGCCCAGAATGCTTCTTATGTTGAGTTATTAAAGACGCCAACTCCAAGAAAGAGCACTAGCGAAGAGTTGGGACCAGATGAAGAAGAAGAACAGATGACTGGATCACCTGCAACTCAACTTGCAGGACCTAGTCAACCTCCAGCCATAGGTCCTAGCCAACAACAAGAAGCAGGACCCAGCACAAGCCAGGATCAACCGCCGCCGCTGCAAGACTACAGACCGTCGATGAGCCATCTTAGGGCCATTGTCAAGACGGTTAGTTGGGGAAGTCGTGATGACACAAATCTCTTCCATGTCATCAATGATGTCGACCAGCCTACTATTTCACTAGATCGCACAAGGTGTAAATTATCCATCCAAACAGGAGGAGGGGAAAGCAGATGGTCACAACAGATCTCTAGAAATGCGGCATCTTTTCAAGTGTAGTTAGAGACTGGTGAAGGGGCCACTGTGATGGTCATGCAACACCAAGATGCCACGGAAGTTGCTGAAGTGGTCGCTGACCATATCAAAGAATCTTTCAATGTACCTGTTGTGCCACCAGCAGATCTTTCAGGAGCACAAGATGCTCAAACTCTTGCCGAAACCTCAATGACTCCTGCGAAACATGAGAATGCGCTAGATCAATTGCTTCAAACAAGACAAGTTTTGACGTCTCTGTTTGACATCCAAGATGTAACAACAATTTAATCAAACCTCATTTCCACAAAGGGGAAGCTGGTCATATCTGAAGTAAGGGCAGAGCATGCTGAAGCTGAAGTGCAGAAACTACAAGAGCAACTCGTAGCCTAACAAGCAGCATAGCGGGACCCTTTGCAATTTGTTCCCGTAGACCAGCTAGACAACTTTAGAATCAAGCAATTAACAAAGATAATTACAGAAAATAAGAAGGTGGCAGAAGAAAAGGACACGGCCACTTGGGATGCCTCCACAGCACAAGCTCAAACCCATGCGCATCTTAAGGCACTCAAGGCCTTAGAAGAAGAGAATAAGCAGTTGGTTGCAAATAACCTTCAGTTGACTTCTGTGGAGAAACAAAAGAATCTTCTTGATGAACACTTTCATCAGTTACGAGAACAGTTCATTCGGGTCAACCGAGATGTAAGCCGTTTAACTAAAGAAAATCAAACCCTATCAATGGAGAAGGTACGTGCTGTTCGTCAAAAATCAGCCATCGAGATCAGTGCATGGCAGAATGAGGCTAAACGACACGAGAAGCTAAAGGAGCATTTCTGTGATCAGGTGGGGATGTACAAATAAATTTTGAAAAAGGAGATCCATATGGCCAAGGCTCAAATCAACAACATTAGTGCTCAACACACTAATTGGAGGGCCATATTGGACACTTACGTCTTCGCCCACCAAGCGAAAATTAAGAACCGGGACCTACAGATCCAAGACTTGACCAAATACATGGAGTTGGAAAACCCTAGATATGCCAACCTGGCCATGTTAACAGCAGGATGCCTGAGCTCAGAGCTCGAGCAGCAGGTAGCTTCCACCCATATCAAATATGAAGTAGAATTTGTAGAGCACAAGAAGTTGGCTGAGAAACTAGATGTCACAAATTCTGAACTTGCGGTGGTAAAAGAAAGCTACCAGGGACAAAAAGATGTTGCAACCGACTTGGCTCAACGGCTAATAGAGCTTCATGAATATAAAGACAAAGCCAGAGCCTATGAAGAGGAACGATGGGTGTTCGCAACATGGTATGTCAAAGCCAATTAGATGTTTCCACAACTACCCTATCCATGGGAGGTGCCAACTCTGTCAAACATCGGAACATTAGCTTGGACGGCACAAGATCCTCGAACCGAAGAGGAGAAGCTCCAGGCCATTCTTCAGCATCATCAACCTTCCAAGCTTGGAGCAAGTGACAAAGGGAAAGCACCCATGGAGGAGCCACCACCACCAGGAACTACATGAGTTCCACCTTTTTGTAGTTGTAGTATTTTTTCTCTGTGTTGTGTCTCCCCACACTGCGGCATTAGTCCATTTCTTTTTCCGGTTAATAATCCCATACCTATCCACTGTGTAATCAATGAAGCTTGTTCTCCTTGTAACTCGAGGACGAGTTTTTATTTAGTAGTGGGGGTATGATGAGATGCAATTCGCATAGGTCGCGATATTGTGTAGGTGATATCACGTCCACCACGATATCGCATCCCCCGTGATATTGCATACGCGATATTACGTCTTCCCTATGATATTGGGTACGCGATATCGCAATCCACCACCATATCTATAAATAAGATGCAGCTCTCCCTTGTTTGGAATCCCAGTTTTAGAGTAGCGAAGCTTTGGCAATTTGATCCCTCTAGAGTTAGATTTTTTCCCGTGTCTACCCGCAGTGTGGTGAATGTAATTGTACGGTGTCTTTATTCGAGTGTGCCGTACTTGGACACGCACATGACC
>MNCI01026399.1:442668-496471 GCA_015680685.1 Gnetum montanum | reverse complement strand
CCAGTGGCAGTCGTGCACGAGGTCCAAGATGTGTACAGTTGATCAAGGAATCGGTTGCTCGTCGCACTTAGGCTAGATTAGATTTTCTTACCCTTTTCCTCCTAGTTTAGTTTAGTTAAATATTATTTTCCACTGCCGTCAGGAGTAGCGTTAGATTTAGGAACACATCATACACCTCATCTAGACTAAACCATACGTGACATATGCAAAACTAGTCTAGATGGGAAGACAGCGAACTGCGACCTAAGGCTAACTATCTAGGTGCTACAACTAGTCCATCTGCGGAGTTCGACCGAATCGCGCGTGCGACGCTCGTTTCGTATGGTTGAGTGTAGGGGTACCTCGCCACTCATCAATGATCAAGGAAAAACTATTTGATCACAAGCTTTACAAAGGTATGATAGGTAGCTTACTTTATTTAACTGTTAGTAGATCAGATATAGCATTAAGTGTAGGAATTTGTGCTAGATATTAGGAAAACCCAAAAGAATCCCATTTAAAGATTGTTAAATGTATCTTTCATTATCTAAAGGGTACTACTAATTTGGGACTTGGTATCCAAAGGATTCCCCACTTGATCTTGTTAGACATTGTGATGCAAATTGGGCAAGTTGTTTATATGATCATCAAAGCACAAGTGAAAATTGCTTTTTCCTAGGAAAGAGTCTTGTCTCTTGTATAACCAAAAAGCAAAATTCCACAACACTCTTTATGATAGAAGTTGAGTACATTTTAGCTAGAAGTTGTTATCCCCAAATTTTATGGATGAAAGAAACACTCAAGGACTTAGGGGTAAAACCCTAATCTACACCAATTTATTGCAATGCAACACCTTCATCAATATGACAGAATCTAATCTAACATTATTGTACAAAACACATCAAATTTTGACATCATTTTATATGAGAACACACTAAAGTTGGACATATAAAGCTAGAATTCATTGGAATAGAAAATCAACTTGCAGATGCTTTTGCCAAACCTCTTGATGAACAACAACTCACCGCTCTCTATAAAGACACAGGGATAGGACCTTGTCCTATCAACTAAGTTTATTCTAAGTTTTTAATTTCCAATAAATCATAGCTATTCTAGGCTCTCAAAACATATATATATTCTTTTTTTTCTTCTCTTACATATATTTAAGAAGATTTTTCTAACCCTTTTTGTTTCTGTCCAAAAAAGGGAAGATAAAAATAACATTTTTATATGAATCCTACTAATCCATTTTCTTAAATTTTGGACATCACCAAAAGGGGGGACATTGTTAACCTTTTGGTGTGTCAAAACCTTAATGGAAATGGAGAAAATAGAATGTTTGTGATGGATAATGTTTTTGCAGGACATGAACAAGAACTCCACAACGAGATCTAAGAACTCAAGGAAATGAGATATACATCGAGATGTCTAAATGAAAACTATGGGGACAAGATGAGAGCATGGATGAAAACAAAGGCTACAAATCAAATGAAGATGCTCCAAGGACTTGCAAGAATTGACAAGAGAAAGCCTCAGAAGTCAAAGCTCAAAAGTTGAGAAGACATCTTTGAAAAATAGTAGACGTCTATCTACAATAATAGACGTCTCCCTGTAGGCATCCCACTATAGACATCCCATTTGTCAGTGAGACATCTCTCCTGCATTGAGGTCAATCTTAGTTAGACATCCCAACTTCAAAGTAGACATCTACACTAGTGGTTTGGTAGTCTTTGCATCAATTCTAAGGAGTTTTCAGAAACTCCGAGGCTATAAGATGATGTCAAAATTTTAGGAATTGTGTAAGCATTGTTCACACTCAAGCTCCTCATTGTCTATTTTATGTAATTCTATTCTTGCTCTTCATTGTAACAACATTTGCTTGATTGTAATTTGTACTAAGCTTCAGGTACAAGGACTTGTAAATTTAGTTACATTCTTTCCTTATTCTTTTCTCTCTTTCTTGTAGCCTTGCAAGGTTAATGTGCTTCTTACAAGAAGGCATCCATATTGAGCTTTTTGGGATCCTGTGGGATTGAGTGGTTTTGCAACATCAAAACACTCCAGAGAAGACCTCAATTCTGTAAAGTTTGTGGGATCCTTGAAACCACATTCTAAGCTTGTAGGAACCTTGTAGGATTGAGTGGTTTCATAGCAATGAAACACTCGAGAGCAAAGCTTGGAGCTTGTATAGGGTATGGTGCCCTTCAAACCACATTTTTTAAGAAACAAAGTCTAGAGGTGTGCATGAATTCTACCCTCCAAGTGTGGACATATCCATGTTTGGGAACCACATAACATTTGATGTGTTCATGTGGGTGGTGCAATTTTAATTGGGAAACTTATTCAACACCCCTTCTAAGTTCTTGATCCTCATTTAATTCTAAATTTTTAGCATGTCAAACACTCCTTCATAAATGTTGAAGCTTTAGATACCATTCCAAGATAAAAAAAATAGTGCCTACCCATAAGTTCCAGTGCTTTATCCTTGGTCATATGACTTACTATGCCACCATAATGCTTTTCAAACAAAAATTTCTTCCTAAAATCACAATTTGGAATACATACCTTTCCATTTTTAAATAACAATTCATCTTGAATATGATAGTCCTTCCATGAGTCCATCCTACTCAACAATGGCTCCTTGAGCCTTTTCCAGACCTATCCAAAATCATAATCATGCTCATACAAATAAGCAAAATCACCCATATCTTTCACATGAGGCACACTAAAATTTACCATGTGCATCATAGATCATGCATTAGCCACCACATTGGCTTTATTACTTTTGTGCTTGAGTACAAAGTTAAACTCTTGATGAGTACATCACCTAGCCATTATGTAATCTTCAATGTATTTTAGATGAGTGTGTTATATTTATGTATGTCTTCTTGTGTTAACCTTGTTGATGATGATTCTAGGATGTTTTGGCATGTTTGGAGGTGTTTTAAGCCTATTTTGACGAGTTTACATGGTATAGGAGTCTAAGGGAACTTGTTTGAAGGCATCTAGAGGTTTTAGTCCTTAAAAAAGCATCTTTATTTTTGGCCTTAGTAAGAGAGACGTCTCCCCTATAATGTAGATGTTTCCCTTGCAGTGTAGACATCTCCCCAACATGCAAGACATCTCCTTCAAGATGTCTCCTCCAACTTTGAGACATCTCCTTTGAGATCTAACTATTTCAGGAAAGACATCTCCACTTTCTCCAAGACATCTTATATGGATTTTAATAGACATCAATTTGAATGGCAAATTAGAGGGAAGATGAAAGGTCACACCAAGAAGCCATAAAAAAACATCAAAGACCTATGTTTGAGCAAGCCAATTAGGCTAAACAAAGGAAGCAGGTTAGTCTTAAGAAGAAGGCTAGTCCAAGAGGGAAGATTAGTCTTTTGTGATCTTATGCAAGATGAACTTTAGAGTTTGTGTAAGAGAGAGCTTGTATAAGGATAATTAAGTGAGAGGTAATAGAGAGCACTTGACAGAGATTGAGAGAATCTCTCATAAGTGTATTGTCTTGATTTAGCTTCATTGTGAACAATTGAGGATTAAGAAGGGTCATGTGTGATCTCTAATATCCTTGGGAGAGTTTCAAGGTGTTCTTGGCTCCACACTCTTTGATTTATTTCTCTACATGTTAAGAATTTTCGCAATTAAAGGGATATTTTCTCCATTTTATTGTATTATTCTTATTTTCTAAGCTAAATTTTGTTTAGGATGCTTATGGAATGGGCCCTTTTGGGGTCTCTTAAGGTAGGTTCTACATCAAATTGGTATCAAAGCAATTGGTTTGGAGGTTGCCACACTTGAATTATTGATCTTCATCAAGCTTTTGAAGAAATTTTAAAGAATTTTAAAGCTTTATAGCCACTTAGGGTTTGGAGAACCTAAGATTAGTAAAGATTACTTGAATATTGTAAGGTCAAGTCCCTTTTTAGTAATTAAGCCATTTACTTGAAAAGCTAGGGTTTGAAGTCAATTACATCTTCATTACACTTTTTATTACCTTGAATTATAAGAATTGCTTGAAGATCTTATCTTATTGCTTTAAGATTTTACCTTTAGCTTTATGAAAGATATGACTCCTAAGAAGAAGACTAATGAAGAGCTTAAACAAGATCTTCAAAGCTCAAAGGATCCTTTAAGGCATTTGTGGTTGTAATGCAAGAAGTTCTTCCCAAAGTCAAGGCCTACAAGCACCAAGATTCTAAAGAAACTTCAAGAAGAAGGAATATGGAGAAATTCAAGACTAACTTGAGAAATATTTTGAAGAAAATTGAGAGAATATCTTCTAGCCATCAAGGAAAGGAGGAAGATGAAAGGTTTGATGAAGTAGAGATCAATGAGAAAAGGAGTTTTCAGGTATCTCTTATTAAGCAAAGGAGTGTTTAATACTCAAAAATTTCAAGAGAGGGAACCAAGAGCTTCATCAAAGGGACTAAGAGATCTTAAAGTCCAAGATGGTGTATGTTGCTAATCAAGAAGCATTCCTATCTCATGAGTCATGGGAGGTGAAGGATCAAAGCCAAGGGAGTGGCAAAGATCAAGGGACTTCTTTAAGGAAGATCAAAGGTAACATTAGAAGGTATGATAATCATTATTTTTGCAATTGTTCTATACCTTATGACAAGGTAAAAAAGATTCTAAGCCAAGTTGAGGCTATCTCATGGGAGAGAGGTGAGTCTTCTAGCCAAGGTATGTGGAAGAATGATTGCTTTAATGATGTTTTTGATGAATTTGATGTTAAAACCATGGAGGAGAGTTTATCTTTTAAGTTGGTACCTCCAAAATGGGATGAAGAGCTTGTTGATGATTCCTTTAAAAAGGAGAATTCATTGGAATTGGGAACTCCTATTTGGAATCTTAAACCTTCAAGCTTTGATGAGATTGGATAGCCACATGTTGAAGATCAAGTTGAACCAAAGATGAATGGGAGAAGCCATGAAGAGGTGAGTGAGTCTAAGCTTTACCTTGTTGATGGTGGTAGTAATGTCTCTCGTGTTGAAGCTAGTTTGATGGATGCCAACCTTTTACTTCATCTTGGTAGTGGTTTGTTCAATGATAATGATGAGCATCATGATCAATGTCACGATTGTGATGAGCACGAGAGTCAAGTTGCGACTTTTGATGTCATTGTTAGTAAGAGGAAGACTACTAATGGTAATTGGTTTAATGATGATGGCTATTGGGATAGCCATTGTGCAAAGGTTATTGTTGATGTTGGTAAAGACATTGATAATGATATGATTTTCCAAAATTTGGAGATGTTTGCTATGGATTATGGTCCTAATGAATTTATCAAATGTGTTGAAGAACTTGATTGTGAAATTTTAGTTTTAGCTTCAACTATAAGCTATATTGATCAAAACAAAAGGAAGGCAAAGGGTTCAAATTTGCCTAAGACACAAAGCATAATATCCAAGGGTGTTACAACTTATAGTAACTTTAAAAACCAACATCAATACAATTTAATATCATTCTACCATCCTATCTTTGCTCATCTCTTAAACCCCATAAGGGAAATGAAGGGTTACATTTACTAAGACTAATGTTTCATTGTGTGTGGTTCTTTTTTTTCCCCCTTTTTTAACAAAAGATTCCAAAACAAAGAATTTGTCTACAAGGGAAGATATTATGAAATTATCAAAATGTTGTAACGTAAAATGAATCATGTCTACATTGTAAAAATCAACTTTAAAACATTGCTAACTTTCTTATATCATCTAGATCTACAATTTGATTAAACCAACTCAAAACGATATGTTAGATAATGATCTTTTCACTACACCAAAATCATAACCAAGGTTATTGTTCTCATTATTACCAAATTACTACTATTCTTAGAAATATTAGCAATCTCTTATATTATTTGTGTTAGTACATATCATCGTTCCTTCATTAATATAACTTACTTTGGCCAATCACTAGAAACAATTTGATTTTCAAAGAAACTCTTATATGAAATCTAAAATGAATAATTTTCATTATTAAAACTTAATAAAAATGCAACACCTAGCTTATTTTCCCTACATTGATCAAAACTTGATAATTTCCAAGATACAAACCAACAAAACCCATTAACTTTGAAAAGGAGAGATTTTGTCCAATTTTACCGTATATCAGCTTTAATAACATGTGCCACTCTTTTTGAGTGTTCTACATTGCCTTTAACAACATCGAAAGCTAAGTGCTATGCATTCCTTGAATGCATAGCTGCAACTTTGTATAAGCGAAGTTGCTCTTTCATATCATGTTCTCTTGTAATATTAAATCACCTACCTTAAGTATAAAGTAAAGTTCAAGGAGACCAATGGATTAATGAAAACCTAATCTCTTCCAGTAATGCTTTCATCTAAGTTCAAACCCACATCTTTTGACTTTAAAAACAAGCATCTTACCATAACTTCTAAATGATGTCCCTCCAACATTAACTCTCATCTTTAATTACTAAGATCATAACAAACATTTGACTAGTTAAAATCTTCTACGCAAATGTGCCTCACAAGTTCCCACAGCCAGCGGTAACTAGCTATTTAAGCAACCGCTTGAACCACCCAGCGTTTCGCAACCAAAGTTTGTTATGCAAAAGCAAGGCAACTTGAGATTTATATAGAACCTGCATTTGTACTTTGGTTACATGGCGAGAATCATGTATGTTTTGGTGTTACCCAAAGACATCCTAGGCCAAAATTTAACATTCAAGATATCATCCTGGGGACACATGCATGTCCCAAAATGCTTCAAAACGCAAATGGAACATGGTGTACATCTCAATTCGCAAGTGGGACGTGGCGTACATCCACATTACTACGCAAATCTTGGAAATATCTCAAACAAATTTACAACAAATTTAGTACTCCAAAACCATTCATTCTCATATCTTGGTTGCCTCCAAAACGTTGCAAAGCAACTCCTACCTCGCCATATTTGTTTGAGAACGTCCCTGCACCTTGAGGTCTGTCCCCTAGGAACTTGTAACATTGGAAAAAATTTGTTGATATTGGTATCAGACATAAATGTTCAATCATTCCTAAAGATTTCCGGCGCTGGCGTTTATCATTACCTAGGCGTTTCACGTTTCAAACCTTTTCCAAGAGCATACTCTCCCACTTCAAAGCTTTGCGAGTAAAATTCCAGAAAAAAGGTCAACTAAAATGTTTTGAAACACTTGAGAAACCTTTGTTCCAGAAACGAAAAATCTAGAACGAAATTCATTAATACAGCAATTACCATCTTCTTGCTGTTTTAAACAAACTGATGTGCCAAGATGTCGATTATGACGGTTGTGTACCCGGGTAAGCAAGAGAATGCTCTTCAACATGGTAGATAACAAAAGGACTTAATTTTACAATTCTCTTCAAAAAAGGTGACTGGGATAGATGGCGTTTCACATGATTCCACTTATTAAAAAAGAAAAAGAAAAGAGAAAAAAAAACACAGATATGTGCATTTCTACTTGTATAAGAATGAACAATTTGCAAGTCATACAACACTGCAATGAACTAAAATACAGCCCTCAATCACAGTAGAATTTACAGATATTGAGTAGAAATTTGCTCCTCAAATATTATTTTTACAATCATAAAAAGGACACAAAATGCCAGGCAATGACCAAAAAAAGACTGCCTGCTAGTCTGAGCTCATGTATATGAATACTTCTCAAATTCTATATATGATACATTCTCTGGCTTACAAAATAAAGTACCTGCAAATTGACAACCAGTAGTGTATTAGAAATACAAATAAAATATTGCTACCCAGAAAACTAATGCATATAAATTCATTTAAATATCAGAAAGTTTATTTACCAGGAGTAAAATAGCCATGTGTCTGGCAGAATAGCTTGTTGGTAGTTTTCAAAAATGATGGGTGTAAGAGTCAAGCAAAATGAATAAGAACAAATGAATTATTATATTTATTCCTGCTATCTGTAATCTACGAAAGGAATTTGTACAACTTTCTAATAAACACTCAATAGATAAGCTATAACCAGTATCTGAATGAAGTATGCTTTATGACTCCCAAAACTTTGTTGGATCACTTGTGTATAATGTTCGATCCTGAATCTCCAAGTTTGCAATATGCCAATCCACCATGGGAATTTGAAGGCACTTGCATAGCAAGAGCGTAGTTGGAAAGAGCCACCAACTATTCTCCTCACTATGGGAAGTAGCAGCAGCAATATCAGCAAAAACACTAGTTACAGCGCTAATAGTTATAACATGTATTTAATGAAACAGATAGATAGCTTACTTGCTCATATGCAAAGCATGCAAATTTCTTGATCCATCATTAGCGCTTGGTGCAATTTTATAATGAATGCAACCATATACCAAAGCAACAACCTGAAAAGTCAACATAACAAAATGTTTAGTCAAACATTCTTAACTTTAAATCGTCATTCAACAGTCCAAAGAGTACTCATAAGCATCATGTGAAAACCCTCCTAAGAAGTAACTACCAGAAACCTGTTTTGTCCAAATCGAATTTAACAAAACTAAGAACACAGTAACAGAGTACTTTTGAACATGTAAGTTGAACAAACAACTTTCCAAACTACTACACAACAATACGCTAAGGGCCACAACTTATTCAGTTTTCAGAATTATGGTCCATATCATGCAATGGGCTTTTCCAACAAACCAAAAATAAAAAATAAAAATAAAAAAATCGCGCATAAAAAAAAAAAAGAATTAGCTAACACAGTAACATTAATAATAGTTTGTCTCCAAAATTGACCAAATGTAACAAAAGTAACGTAGGAAATCAAGATTTCAGTGGGACTCGCTAAAGAAAAACAAAACTCATAGATACAATTTACTATTTCAACTAGTAGCAAGAACATTTTGGAATAAAAACAAAAACAAAAAGCCCGGCATGAGCTTTTTCTTTCTTGGACTCTTTCTGTTAGGGTATCCTCACTAACAAGGATTACATTGTACACGCTTCATTACTGGAAAAGCATTATGGCCTGTATCGCATGCGATATATAACTTTAGCTTCTTAACAGTTACAGATGAGATAATTTTTAATAATCTGCAATGAAGAAAACCTTACCAGGGCACTTGTATTTACCTTTTGGCTTCCATACTTACCTTGCCATCAAAAAACGATACTCCCCTAATCAAAAAAGTGCCACCAAATTAAAAAAACAAAATCACATCCTTTCACCCCTCCACTGTAATTGCCTTCTATGCCCCATTCTTGTTCCTTTGGGGCAGTCTCACTTTGAATAGACAACGATAGACTATTAAACCAATCAAGAAGCTTGGCTGTTTCTAAGATTTTTACTACCTCTTGTGCTGCCACCATTTCCCTTTCCCTTGCTTGCTAATTTGCAAAGATAGAATCCAATAGATTGAAGAGGCCAACGGTAACTCAGAATTTTTTCATATGCAGCAGCATGCTTAATAGTAATTGATATGATTAACGCTAAACTTGTAGCTGCCAGAATTACATTTTAACAGAATCCTACGACTGATAAAGAAACACAAAAAATACAGCTTCCGCAAAGAAAGTTAATCAAGCACAACGGCATGGTGGCCTCCTGCAAGATCTATCTAACGTTTTCAAAGGCTATATGAAGGAATATACAAAACATAATACAGTGCACAAAAATTTAGAGATCTGCACATCTGTGAAAATCTTTTAATTCTACATGGATTGACTTTGAATCCTAAGGAGCAAGGTACATCACCTATTTCTCATTTTAGATACCAATTTATGTAATGTGATACACACGCTAATTTCCAAGGTTTAACAGAAATACTAAAAATATGGTATGCCTCACGGACACATACATTTCTTCAGAGACTATCAAACTTGGGAATGTTATAAATAATACCAAATAACTCGTTTGACTGATCCTGAAACATTACCAGAATAATCGTACAAAAGGTTTCCTATGGATTCAAGGAATTGATGCTTGCACTTAGATAATTGTAACTGTTAGGGCACGACAGGCAGCATAATAATGCCAACGAGATACAATAAACATAAGAGAGACAAAAGACATGCATTTTCAGATGATCTCATCACAATTTACAGGGATTACAATGCACACCATTTATGGCCACAAAATTCAGAGTTGGCTCAATGCAGCATTAAAGGTAATTTCTTATAAAACACGTAGGTTTTCAGTGTTATGCTTTCTTCCATCCTAGGAATGGGAAATATCAGCCAGGCGCCTCTCCCTATACACGCAATAGAATATGCACTCATGAAGGTATTCCAGAGAGAGCACCGGCAATTTTAAGTTACCGTTTAAAGGAAGAGCAAAAGAAAATTGCATGAACAATGAAATGACAAAATTAACAAACAAACAAAACCTGCAAACTATGGAACTGCAAATAACAAAAATAAGTTATTTGTGAAATGCTCTCCAGCTTGTGGGAACCTTACACAAAATACATTTTTTATAAGTAATGCTACAAAGTAAACGACATTAATTTTTTAGTTACCGTAAAAGCATTCACTTACAACATTAACAATTGATGTGACATTCCACAAGGCATAGACCCGAGCAAGCCCGGCTGATCTTCTAGGTCCATGGCTGAACAAGGCATTTATACCAGCAGGCAATGGAGACAATAATGCCAATGGAAGTACTAAAAGAACGATAAGAAATGCTCCCAATGAAATTGAGTAAAACTGCAGTAATGTCAGCAGCATTAAACTAAAGTCTGACAGAAGCAGAATAGAGATAATGAGACCAACAAGGTCCTGCAATCAAGCACACCAAAAAAAAGTTAATAAACCCTTAAAAAGAAAAATTCATTGGTGTGTATCATGGTTGGATTGGAACGTTGTTCTATCCTATGATAGGAAATAGCTTAAACCTGTCAAATTTTAGCCAGAATCGATTTCACCAAAATGAGATATGATTGTACATTGTCAATAATATGTGAAACCATGACTTGCATAAAAAGTATCCTTAAGTTCATAGATAGGAGTATTACGTGATGACCAATTGGTCGCCTGTTACGCAGAATGCAGGAGATCGGAAACACTAGACCTCTTGTATTCTTCAAAGATCTCAAATTTGTTGCATTTATTATTATTCCATTTATTCGCCTTTTAGCATGTCCATGACGTAAGTAATGAGAATTCCCTTGCCATGAATTCAAATGGCGATTGTTGCAAGAATCACCGGACCTGGAGAAGACCAAACAACAGTAATTATTTCTGAAAAAAAGAATAATATTAAGTTATGAATCAAGAAAACATCTTATGAAATGTGTTCACCTTTGCTGCTCAATGCTTATCGCACTTTGTCTCTCTTGAAGGACAGAGTGATTCCTCTCTTCAGCCGAGTTAACAAGAAGTCCCAATTGGTAATAACCAGAGTTGGTAGCTTGAAACCATGCAAGATCAACATGCACACCCTGGGAACTAAGCATGCAGTTTGCATGACTGCTAAGCCATGTTATGACAGGATTCAATGTGTTGCGAAGGCAACCCTTTCTTACAGTGCGCAATTGAGCATTCAGCCCAGCAACAAGTCTGTACCATATAGTTGCAGGCACAGCCTGGCATGCCAAAAACATCATTAAAAATCATTTAATACAATTTTCCTGTTGCATTAAATCTATTTTTAAAATGGAAATTCGCATAGAGCTCTATATCACACCTGCCCCATGAGGCTTGTCAAAAGATTATCACTGTGAAGCATGTAAGGAGACATATAACTCCCATCACCTCCAAACATGATGGACAAAGGAAACCTTTGTTGAAGAGGTGGTGGCAAATCTGGTCGCTTTTCATCTCCCCCAAGGAAAAAATCAACATATGCTACCATCAAGTCTGGGGTTGCAGCCACCTGTATTTTAATAAGTATGGATTTAGAAAATACATGTGCATAAGCCCATTCTTCTTCATACGTCCTCGAAAATAATAACTATGATTTTTTAAAAAAAAAACTTAGTGGAACATCTGACCTTTCAACGGGTTTCCAAAGTTTCACTTTATAAATATGATTTTTAAACCAAAAAGCATCAACCTTGTAGTCAATACATTAAATGACCTTTTAAAATATACCAGAAAAAATGTATCAACGATTAACAATAAGCAAAAGTACATCTTTTCTTACATTGAATAAGCATAGTGATTGAGCTTCCAGCTGTATGTACAACTGACAATCAAACTCATGCCCTTACAACTAGAGGTACTTTAATGACAAACTCATAACCAACAATCATGCTCATGCTTTTTCTTTCTATTACATCCATAAAGACAATATGATTTATTATTAATTTCCTTTTATTATGTTCATGGAAACAATATGAATCTATTGCATCTATTGCAGCCCTCTCTACTCTATTAAAAAGCTTGAACATCATAGAAATTCCAATGAAATATAAGATAATACCATACATAAAAAGATCATCATTTAGAGGCTTAATAATGCTTATCCTGCCAAGGTGGGCTCCTGGGAAGGTCCATGGATAAGCAAAAGCCTAACCTCTCTCAAGTGTCTATGCCCAAGTTCTAACCAGGTCTTGCAATTTGTGAAACAAGTACCATACCAGCACTACAAGTGTTGGTCCCTAAGATATTACCATACATATATATCTTAAACAAGCATTAAAAACAACATTCACATTTAGTTCTGTAATTATGTATCTCTTATATATGTTATGATTTGCAATTTATTTTGATTTTTTTTTTTTTTGGCTTTTTGAAAAACAAAAATGGGGAGAAAAAACCATACCTATAACGATGATAAGAGAGATTCAAATCAATGCATCTTTTCTTTCATACAAATATTAAACAGAAATAGGATAAAGTAAAATGTAACAATTAACATGATTAATGAATTGGAACAATAACAACTTTAATGGTCAGCACAGATCACTTCACAAAACATTTTAGCATGAAAATTGTAACATCCCATCAATAACTAAATGTATCCTGCTACAGTAAGAACACAACACTCCTGGATGCCTTCAGCACAAAAAAAAAGTGACTGCTTTCAAAGTTTTCATATTAATAACCATATTAAGGCTATATTATAAATAAAAGAAGAAAGAAATGCCCAATGATAGGTAACTCAGTTATCTTGTTGCCCAAAAAGCATCAGGAAGGCAGGAAATTGGCACTTTGAGTCACACTTGAAGCACCTTATATTCTACAAAACCATTGTGTTGGCTGTATATCCTAAGTGTACATATAGTCAAATAGTTTCAGGTTCCAACAAAGGATCAAGGATCATCACCTAGAGGCTCAATGCTCATTCTGCCAAGAAAGGGTCCTGGGAGGGTCAATAAATGAGCGAAGGCTTAACCTCTTTCGAGTAGCTGCACTACACCCAGGCTCAAACCCAGGTCTTACAACTTTAGAAATAAGCACGTTACCATCACTCCAAATGATGGTCCCATATTATAAAAGAATCAACCTTACATTGATTTTTAAAACACAAGCAGTGGTTAAGTTTCAATGTCAGATATTTCAAAAGAATTCTTTTAATATATTTAGATATTAACCCTCGAATGATCACTGAAACATTCATGCGTATAGGGGAATTTCAGGTATCCACCGAGTACATCACTCAAATCATCAAAGGGCATTACTCAAATCCAATGCGGGTATTTGAAACACAAAAAAACGACACCAACCACAAGATCAAATAATAATTTAAGCATTCATACGTATGTACTGATTTAGACTATAGAGATTTGCCCACAAAATTGTCGCTGGTCATGTATTCACACATTGGAGATGTACTTTGATTTGTGACCATTCTAGTGACATCGCCCTTTCATATAACTCTACATTCATGAAAAATTGGTTCATATTAATGAAAGCTTTGTTAAAATCACAACTATTTTAATTGTAGATTACACAAAGTGTACTGCCCTACTTTTCAGACATCCAATTATATGCATTAAACCTTGATTATATATGTTTGTGGTTTAATATTAATGAAAGGCTTTTTATAATTTCAAGTTCAAATATGAAGTTCTAGAACTGGTGATTAAGCTATTAATTATTGTTGTGTTCTGATAATTACTTAATTTCTATATTGTTAAGCTTTGTATCTGTAAAAATAAAATTTATAAAATTGCTGGTCTACATGTACAAGATCTTGTTAGAATAGGTTGCAAACTAAATTAATTCCTACTTCACATCATCATGGTGCCTTTATCCTACCTATATGGGCTGACCTTTAAGGGAGACAAATGATGGTGCTTTTATCCTACCTATATGGGCTGATCTTTAAGGGAGACAAAAGGATTTGACGATGGTTTTCTATAGCTGACTGTCCACCTCACACCAAAATTCTCACTCCACATCAAGTGGCCAAAATTGAAAAGACAAAGTTCAATCTTAATGTGGCAATAATGGCCCTCCGTGGTATTTTAACTTTGTCTTTTGTGTGTGCCTATCAATTTTTTCTCATTTGATTTTTGTTTTGTTTAGGTCAAAGTACCAGAACAACCATAATTGAGGCACACGTTCTTTAGCTCTTTGTATTCTTGCTTTCTTGATGCTACCCCAAAACTATCGGTGCTACCCGAAAACTCTCATAGTCAACAAGAGCAGTGGATCAAATTCTAGATAACTCTAGATGTCAAATTATGCAAAATTTTTAAATTTTGGTTCACCATCACAGAACCACTAGCTGTGATTGGCAACCACAACCTGACCACAGGTCGTCTTCAAGTTTTATACAAAAACACAAGTCATGCTCTAGGTTGGGCAGAGAAAAAATAAATACTGATGGCAGCACGAATTCACTGAATATACCACAAATAAACCATGGGTCATGTTGGGATCGATGTTTTCAATTTTCTTGAGATTCTAAATTCGGATTTGATTCAACTTGGTTCATTGGATTCACCTATATCTACTCTACCAACTGATAGATTGAAAAAGCAACAATTCAATAGAATTTGTTGACAAAGTTGTCTTTTCAACTTCTCCAAAACTGACAATTGATGATAATCTAATGCAGATATAAACCGCCTTCAATTTTAAATGAAGTTTGAACGCAAGCATGATGGTTAATACTACTACAAATGGACTAGAACAAATTTCGTACTAGAACATCAAATGGTACATGAATTGGTACTTTGGTGCTTTAAATAAGAGTGATATACATAAGAGTACTTGGTATTGATAATTGTTGTGAATTGTAATAGAGATTGAGACAATTTTGGCAAAGCTTCAATCAGAAATGTCAAAAATTCAATTATGAGGATAAAATATTTTGCCTGCTAGGATAGTTGTCAAACTGTAATAATGATTCCACAGTTTCACATAGTGATTTCAATCTTTAGCAGAATGAATCACAAGTTATTCCATCATTTGGAACTTCTATCTTCTACCTATGAAATGGATGTTTCAATTTCCCATGGGCTTTATAATTGTTGCTGCAAACTTTAGTTCGCTTCCATGTAGTCTTCCTCCGTCTAAGGATTTTTCTTCACTAACTCAACTCATTAGTTAAAAAATTGCCACTATTCACTATGGTCTTGTACAAAACAAATGGAAATATGGTCATTCTGTTTGTCTTCCTTTCAACATGGTTTCCGTCCGCATTGGCAAGTTCCATCTTTCGTTCTTTGTATGAAGAGACTTCACCTTCACTAATTTCCTTGCAGCTTTGGTTTCCATCATCCAAATTCACCATGAATGATGTTTCCATCCTTCCCCGTCAATGTTTATAACCAGCAAATCAACCTGATCCACACTCATTTCTAGGCTTGTTCTCCTCCCATGCAACGGCTCCAAACTTTGTTCTTCACACAAACAATGTCCTATACGTCCTTCCTCACACACATTGTTGCTTCACCTTAATCCATATTGATTATACTTGGTTATCCTCTCTTATATGATGTTTAGGCGTATACAAGTTGTTTTATCATACCTTAACGGTTTCATAATTGGTGTAACTCTTCATAATTGATTGTGTTCTTTATTATATTGTTGCATAAACATCATCTCATGAGATTGGCCAAGTGTCGATGTCCCAAGTTGTCATATATCAAAAGAATTTCATTTTTAATCAATAAGAAATTACATTCATATTTTATACACTTAGCCACGGGGCCAATCTATTCTCATGAAGGAAGGCTCGTACCATTGAAATGAGCTTAAATAATGAAGTCCCTTTAGATTTTGGGCTTTTATCCCTTGTAAAATGCACATGAAATATTAAAATTTAATAAAATATATATTAGATGATTTTCGACCTTCTACCAAATGGAAATTAACATTAACATTGTTTTACATAGCCAAAATTCCCCGCTATACAAGATCATAGGTCTAATAACAATTTCGTAGAACTTTACCTTCAACCTAATAAGGATTCTCCTATCACAAGGCACACCACTAGCTTCTCACTATTTCACCCATCATGCTTCAATTATATTTGTCACATCATTGTTTATCTCACTGAGCAAGTGATCTCAAGTATCAAAATTGCTTACATTAAGTAACTTCTCAATTTTGAATGCTAATCTTTGTAACTTCATTACTCGCTATTCCACCAAAATGCACTCCCATGTATTCCATTTTACTTCTACTAATACTCAACCCCTTCAATTCTAAGCTACTTCTCCAAGTCTTTATTTCCATGGCCAAGGCTTCCTTGGATTTATCCACCAATACATTATCATCTACAAAGAGCATACCCCAAAGGATATCATCTTGAATTTCTTTAGTTTGCTCAACCTTTATAATGGCAAACAAACGTGGGCTAAGAATGTATTCTTGATGTAGCCTTCCATGCACAAGGAAGTCTATAGTCTCTTCACAATAGGTGTGAAGAGACTATAGACTCAAGTGGTAGCTCCATCACACATCTTAAATAGCCTTTATACACCCAATAGGAATATGCTTCCTTTTGAACATCCACCAAATAATCTATTATAGGCTTTCTCCAAATCAATGAAAATCACATGCAAAGTTCTCTTCTTGAATCAAACTTTCTCCTTTAACTATCTTAGCAAGAAAAGAGCTTCCATAGTTGATTTTCTACAAATAAAACTAAACCAATTCCCAGAAACAATTGATTCTTTATTAAATGTTAATCTATAACTCTTTCCCATAAATTATTTGTTCTTGTAGATGCACAGTATAGTGCTCCTTCAGTCATCTAACATTTCCCCCTCCTTTTAGATATTGTTGAATAAAGTTGCTAACTAAGTTATCTCTATAACTCTGTTAGACTTCCATACCTCTATAGTAACACCATCTGGTAAAAATATAGGCTTCAGCTCTAGGAAACATAAGAGCTTTCTTTACTCCAAAGGTAAACATATAGTTCATTATTCCTACATTAAATTCATACTCATCAACTTCAGCTCAAGGAAATTCTTTGTTAAGAAGTGCCTAAAAATAAATCCTCCGTCATTCCAAAATACTTTTGTTTGAAAACAAAATTCTTTCTTCATCTAACTTAATACATTTGATATAGTCAAAGTCTCTGCACCTCTTGTTTCAATTCCTGAGCAACTTGTAAAACATTTTCTCACCCTCCTTTGTTTTTAACTTCTCATCAAAGATATCAAAAACGCTAAGTTTAGCCTTATTTAATGTCATTTTCACCACATTCTTTGCTTTTTTGTAACTTTCAAAGTTATCATGTCTCCTACCCTATCTGTCATTCCTTGATATTCTTCTTCTTATCTTGAATTTTTTGTTGCACTTCCTTATCTTGAAACCCCAAGGATTTCCTTACCTATCTTCTCAATCCAGCATGATTATGGAAGTCAAAACGTCTTTAAAATCCGATTAGAATACAGAAGAAGCTGGGACCAACTGGAGAGAGAGAGAGAGAGAGAGAGAGTTTTAACAGCACGTTCATTTTCTGAGTCAATGAACGTGCTGTTAAAACTTTCTTTCCTGAAGCTTGAAGCTTGGAGTTTGAAGCTCAAAGCCAGTAATTGGATGTGTATAGGAAGTTGCAACCAATATCCGATGTAACTTTCAGGTTATTCGTCAACGTCTTCAAGCCCCGACACCTTAGGAAAGAGGTACTTATGCTCAACCATGTTTTAGGGCTTTAACTACAATGATATGCATGCGTACTTGTCATGGAACAAATGAAAATTTGTTTGTGGGGTTGGCTGAATCAATTTGTTTGATTGAATTTCTCATTTAAATGTTTGGCCATCCGGTTCGTTGTTGTTGCATGCAGCTCTTTTATCACACGTTGGTGTTTTTATGTGCAATAAAAGAATAAATGCTTCCCCCTCCCATCCTCGTTTTATGCAATGCTAGCAATATCTTCTGTGGGGCACAAAGGATTAGTATGAGATACTAATGCTTTTTAGTGAGATGGCCAAAGCCTACATTAAGTACGTTAAAAATATTAATAAAAGAAAATATGTTTGTTGTGGTATTGCCTTGTAATGTCCACTTGTTTATATTGTGGAATTCAAAGTGCACGTCTTCTTTAAACATATTTCTTTTAAAGTTTGTTGTCAGAGTCATGGAGCCATAACGTTCCTTCCTTTTGTCAAATTCGGTTAATCGTTAACCAGTATACCTCTCATAGGGTAAACATGGGAGGTTGATTTTTTTATATTTTTTTTATTTTTTTCGGAAGTTCTGACACATTTACATCTCAAATGGGGCATTTCTTGTTTTATAAGATGTAAATGCAGAAGATGTCATAAAAGATACTGTATGAACATGTTAACTAAATTTATATCAGAAAATATCAAATAGCTTACACCTCTACCAACAAAGTAGAAGAAACCATGGTACAATAAATTAAGAGGGCTATGGCAGGGCACATCTTGAAAAAAAAAAAACGAAAAAAGACACTTCCAGTTCACATTGTTGCCAAGAGTAGAGATCCTGGTTAAATACAAACTGGCTACCACACCTAAACAGTCATGGCTTTAAGGATGTTGGTTAGCCAAGTGCTTAACAAGCTATCAGAGCCAAGTCCGGCGGGTGAAGTAAGAGGTGTCCAAGTTGGTCCCACTGCATACATGGCGTGTTAATCAAAGTAAAGATCCTAGGTAAACACGTTGACTACCAAACCTGGCTTTTGAGATTCCCATTTTGAATAATCAAGTAAAGAAAGAGCAACCATCCTTTGGAGTGATGGTAAGGTGCTTTTCTTCCTAAGTCATAAGAGCAGGGAGGATGAGCATTGAGCCTTTGGGCAATGATCCTTTTAGTAAGTAAAGAAAGAAGATATCTGGGTATTAAAAATACACGGGAGAACAACATAACAAGGAACTAAAGTTTAATTTAAAGAATGTAAACTTCAATACATCAGTGGTAAAATGCCTTACCTTGATGCCTTCATACAGAGCACGTGACCGGCATGATTTAAGACACGAATGATCGTATTCTGATCGTACATATTCACGAAGTTGTTGCACTTTTTTATTTCTGCACCACTGTTGCCATGACCAAGCAAAAGGATAAGAAAGTACTGAAAGAATACTATGCACAGAACCCTCCCACCATTGATAAGCAGCTAAAGAGTTTATCTCATCTACAAAACGGTTGAATGCATCTTCATACCTGCAAGAGATTACGCAGTCATAAACGACAACACATTTCCATGATAACTAGAATACCTAGCTAAGAGCACAGTTCAAGTATTTAACATGTACTGATACTAACACAAGGTCCATAATTTCATGAGGGGGCGCATGAGGCAAATGCCATGGCTCAGTAAAGGTATTTGGACCCATAAAATACATTCTATGCACATGACTCCGAGCTTCCTCATTTCTGTTGGTTTCCAGAACCTAGCGTCCAATATTGAAACAGTGAAAGAAGAAAAATGGATTAGCTAACAAGCTTAGGTACGTGGGCTTTCTGCAGCAATAAAATCACAGGAATATAGAAACAGGAAAAAAGAATCAATCTCTACCTCATTTAAAGATTCAAGAAATGGAAACGAATGATCAATTTGTGATTCATGTGGAGTTGGTGTTGGGCCAGAAAAGTCATCTGTTCCAACAAATTTCATGCGTGCAACACTTAAAACAAGAGCCAAAAGAACTAAAAGACCTGACAGCAGCAAGCCAAAAAGCCACGGTCCACCAAAGGCATATATTAATTCTTCCAGCGGTGTGTAACAGTGTGGCATGTGATATTTCTCAGATATGCATCTATATGGGCAGACGGGTTCAATAACACCACCTATTCAAGAAAAGGAACAAAAGAAAATTGTCACATACAAATTTAAAACTGCAAGTATTTACTAGAAAAGCAGAGATCAAAATTCTACTTCAGAGAACAGTGTAACTATAAAATAAACATGAAATATGCATATTTAATCAAGCACAACTACATTACATGGGCATAAGCTGAAAAGGCCTAAGCCAGGAAATTTCGAATATGGGAGCCTGTAAGGGAAAAGCTGTGATCACCTCGTACATATGTATAAGTTGCACGCCGTGGAAGCTTTTCAGCAGGACAAGCCATGCACAATTTCGCGTCTGAGCCTTCTGAATCTTTGTAAGTACCAACAGGGCACTCCTACACAAGCAAGCAATCCACTTAAAATGAAGCAAAAATTTAGCTGCACGAACAATTCTTTAGATGCATTAATTTATCTCAACTTTCAAAAAACAGTACGGAAACACATTTTTATGATATTGGGAAGAAAACATAAAAACAAGAGTTGACATTTTTCTTATAGTTTCTAAAAAACAACGCTAGTATAACCTTTTGATGATATTTACACCCACGTCATTATCATGTTGCTGCCTTTATCCCATCAATGTGGGTTATTCCAGCAATGTAGGCAATGAATTGACTAAAACTTATTTGTATCCATGTGATTTTATAAATGTCAGAAACCCATTTTCAGATCCTCACAGATTATTTTAACTGCTAGACGTCCATTAACTTCCTTGTGTGAATTGCTCAAACTGGTAAAGTTTTGCTAATATTAAAACAGATATTGTATGAAAGACATAATAAGTTCCAAGTGCAAATCTTCTAAATCAGCATGACAATAGATAAATGATTAATTTAGACAATCAAGACAGCATATTACAAATGTTCCTTCTATACGCTTTCAGAAATATTGGATGTTTCATTTGTAGAATCAGTAACTCCTATTGCAAAAATAGAGTTTCACAGTTATGTATTTCAATCTTGCTTCATTCGTTTAATGAATATAGATTCTAATGCAGATTCAAACAAACAGTACATTAATTACCTCACAGAAAACACCATAAAGTCCTTTGGGACACTTCTTTCCTGTGAGCGTTCCATATTTCCCGACAGAACCTCGGTCACTTCCAGATCCCCCCCTGAACGTAAATAAAAAGATTCAAAAAGGTTGCAGTGTAAAGCAAAACTATGATGAATTTTCTAGGAAACATAATCAACATAACAATGTAGATATTTAATATGATACACCATACAAAGCTTAAGAACATGAACGAAACACATCAAACGAGCATAATGTTAGCTTAAACACTGAGCAATACATACAGTGTCAATAAATATTCATGAGAGTGGTTAGATATGAATTTTAAAAAAAATTATTAACTTCACAACTAAACATTTGAAATAGAAAATTATAAAGCACATAATAACCTCTCTTTGTAAGTATCAATGTTATGCAAGCACATTGATGTTCCTATAAAATTTAGATATGTAACACAACAATAACAGAAAATTTGTAAGGATAACTCCATTTTCGTAGTTTCAATGTCAATATTTACGTTCAATTGGTTAGTTCTTGGTGTGTCAGTTGCAGTTTCAATCAATTAAGATGTGATTTGTTAGAAAGATGTGCTTTGCATCATGCAGGTCACAGAATATTGGCCTAAGAATTTCGATAAGAAAATTGGCAAGAACAGATTCTGCCCACCAAATTGCAAGGCTTTCCATGGACATAATAAGGATTCAGTTTTGGTTACTTAACTTTCATGACCAGTTTAAATTTAATTATCCATGGTTCCATAACTTCAACTAATATCATTTTGGTAAGGTCTTTCAGGCTAAATGTCGTTGGTTTCTTTTATCTAAATGAACATATTTTTATCGTCGAAAATCTAATTATAATGTATTATTGCACTGATATAGCAAATCCCAAAACTATTCTTTCTTAAAACTTGGAACAAACTTGATATGGCCAAAGCATACAATACAGTGTATTGGGCCTCCCTCAGAAACATTATGCTTAGGAAAGGAATTCACTCAAAGTTTGTTAATCTATGTATAAACCTACAGACCACTGGGGCCTACTTCTTTAACATCAATGGACACCTCTAGGGGTTCTCTTCCCTGCAATGGGGGTTGCATCAAGGTGATCCTCTCTCACCTTACCTGTTTATTATTGCCATGGATACAATCAATCTTTCTTGCAAAGCTGAAGGGGTCAGAGAACTGACCATTGCGGGGGTCACATGCATAGCCAAACATTATGCAGCCGATACGATTTTGGTCACCAGGGCAGCTATGCCACAGGCAAAAGCTATTGCCAAAGCCCTTAAGAGAATGTTGTAGGAGGTTGGCCTTGCAGTTAATTGGGACAAGTCAACAGCACATTTCGTCTGTACGAAGGCAACAATTAAGGGCAAAATTTGTCGTACAATGGGGGATCCTACAAGGGTCCCCTAAAGATTTCTATCTAGGACTTCCCATGTTCACCTAGAATAGGAAACTATCTTCGACTCAACTAATCCAAAAGATCCAAACTAGAGTGGAACACTAGAATTCCTGTTTTCTTAGTAGGAAAGGGTGAATGCTTCTTGCTTTGTTGGTACTCTTTGCCATGGCCAGATTCATTACCTCTGTCGTTGCACCTCTGAAAGGAGTTATCAGGAAAATGGATCAAATTGTTCAGAATTTCAGCTAGTCAGACAGGGGAGGGGGCATGGGGGACCAAATGCACCTTGTCTATTGAGAGAAGATGGCTCAGCCGAAGGCTTAGAGGGGTCTAGGGGTGGTGGGTTTTGAGAATGCCATCCTGATGGGATACCAAGGACTTACCAACCAGTTCATGCACAACGATGGAGGCCAGGTGCAATGGGTGGCCATCTGGAGAAACAAGTACCAACCATGGAATGTGGGGACGCAGGATTCTCACCTTTGGTGGAAACTCTGCACTTATGTGTAGAAACTTGCCCAATGGGGGCTGATGCATAGTTAACCACAGGAAGTCATTAAATGCAAATACCCCTCGATCCATGGCTAGCGGACTGTTTGGAGGGGCTGATTACTGGGGAAAAAAATAAATGCTTCCTATAGCTCATTCTCCAAACTGCACTCCTGGTTCCTGGTTCGGACCTTACTGCATAATCACAGCCTCCCCATTAATACCACCTACCCCCTCTACCACATTGCAAATGAGACTTTACAACACTTTATTTATCTTTGTCCCTGTACCACCATCATCTAGAGGACATCTAGCATCATGCTACCACTGCAACTTCACGGCGACTCTCCTGCTAGTGATGTGCTACTTTGGTTGGCATATGCAAAACAAGCGTATCTTCCAGGATGCCCCACTTAAACCTCCAATGCAAATTGCCCTGCTCATGGGTGGCTATGGAAGAAGGCCATTGCAACAATGGGGGTCACACCCATGTACAAGCTGGGAGTGTGATGGGTTCCAAAATAACCAACTGCTCTAGGACATGGTGGTGCAGGTGGGGTGGGGGGACCTCCTTCCCCTACTTGTGGGAGACCCCGACCTCTCAAATGCCCCTTTCTACAGCAGGTAGAGAGGGCATTTCACTACTTTTCATAAAGTCTACGTTAATCTCATGGAATCAGCTATTGTGGGGTACCTAGGCCTCCCAACAGCAGGTGAGGTGGTGCTACCCACAAGGCATGGTTTATAGGATGTTGGAAGTTTTTTCAACAGGCCAATGCCAAAAACAAGGAGTGGCCAAGTTCCCAAGTCTGCCCTACCACAACTGTGGCAAGATGTGACAAAGCTAGTTGAATAATTCTTCATTTAGTCTGAAAATGTGTAGAAGCCATAGGGTGCCCATTTCATTTTCCTCCATTGTATGAAGTTGGGGAGATCGGTCAACTTACCCAAGTTTTTCTTGGCATCTCTTAGACAGGAGCAATGGAGCCGCCACTCCAGCCTTATTCTAGCCCTCTAGCAGGCTACAGAGCATGACTCTGGATGATGCATCCACCTCATCTACCCCAACAACAGTGGATGAGTACGGGGGGCATGACAAAGGCTGCTAAGGGTTCTAACTAGCAAGGCTCCACAACAAATCAGCGCTCCAGCCTCCAAAAGCAACTTTTGCACACTAAGGACCAAATTCATTAGGAACTACAATCAAAGTTCCTTTCTAGCGCCACCACCAAGATTGAAGCTAGGGTTTAGGCAAAGGAGTAAGCTAGCTGGGAGGTAGAGCTACTAAGGAATGAGAAGGAAAACCTAGCAAGGGTACAACAAAAGGAGCTACAATGCAAAGAAGCTGCTGAAGAGGAAAGACACTAGAAGGAGTTGAGGGATATTGCACTTAGGTATGCGCTGGAGGACCAACTCCATGCACAGATCAGAGAGCAACAAGAGAGCCTCAAGAGAGAGGAAGAGGAGGAGCAGCAAGCCCAAGCCTTTTTGGAAGAGTAACAAATGACGATCAATCACGATGCCACCCACAACTCCAATGCTTGACAATGGCTGCGTATGGGGAGGCATTCATACATATGATTATGGAGGTGAATTGTAATGCGCCATGGGCTGCCCTGCATAGGTTCATTCACACGACTTCTAGCAAGCTTCACTCTAACAAAGCAAAAACTTGGAAGCTAAGGTGCAGCAGCAAAAGGAAGAGCAGTACAAAAATATTCAAGAGGCTGCAACTTTTATGGCTTCTAAACATTACAAGGCCATTTTAGACGTAGCCCACGCATAGGAAAGGCCATGCTGCCCTGTACCAAGCTCCCCTGACTCATATGATGACAAAGTTCACAAAAATCCAAAAGGAGTGTCCAGTGCAGTCCATCAGTTTTTTGGGATGGCGTTTTGAGAATGGGGCCCTAAAGGCCCAAGTATCAATTGCTTTTGCCCTCCCCCACCCACACCCCCCAAAACTTGTATTGGACTTGTTTTTATGGCTGTAATATATTGCTGACCTTCTCTCAAACTTTAAGAAAAAAAAAACACATGGAACCAACAGAAATAGATTCAGGTATTTGTTGCAACTTAATGTACATAAATTTAAGTTCACTTTGTCAGCACAAGTATTAAAGAATATCAGATATTGCAAAGGGATGAAGAAAACCTTGTCAGAATGGTACCATTCACTATAGCCAGAGATATATACTCATCCCCAGATGGTATATTGTACCAATGAAAATGAATTCTTCCTCCTCCTCCACCTCCTCCCCCAGGATGACCTCCATGGCCCCCAGAACTAGAAAGCAAGGAATTGTTACCAAGTGTCAGCGCTTGCAAAAAGAATAAAAGACTTCCACCAGATCCGCCACCTGAGCCTCCGATGGAACTAGAGTTTGATTTGGAAGCAGTAGTATTTACAGTAGTATTTACAGCAGATTCCAGGCCTTCACCGTCTGCTTTCACCGTTCCAAATAGCCCCATTTTCGATAAAGGGTGATCATTGGAACCCATCACTGCAACCAAAAAAAGAAAGAACATTTAGCGGCAGCGTAGAATTGAGAGCACAAATTGAGCATTTGTATCTAGTTTCCACTTCAGAACTATCATGCTCATTCAGATATAACGAAAACATAAAAAGGGTAACGTTCATGAATCAGAAATCTGGCAAAGACACAAAAAGTCAGTCTTTTAAGCTTGATAGGCCCAATGTCTGTGAGAATGACTCATCTGAGAATCACATAAGAATAACAAGATTTGGAACAACAAAAGTGTAACAGAGCTATAATGAATTAGCTATCTATATTAATAGAAGTATTAAAAAACATGAAAATATATTCCAACAGACATGAACAATTGAAAATATATTATGAAGCAATGTTTATTTTACATTTAAAATGAAGAAATAACAAGCAACTATGGTATGCATGAACTCAATATCTTTGTTTGTGCAGTGGCTTATATTAAATAATGCATGCAAATACGTTAACTAATATGCAATAAATATTTAATGAATGAACGCTTCTTTAAAAATATAAAAAAAAAGTGGCATTTCAATGCAAAGATTGACTTTAAAGCAATGCTAGACTTTAGAAATGAATCAAATTAATATTTTATGTCCAACCACATACCTATCACCCCACCTCCTGCAGCAATATTCTGAGAGGTGAGATACCCACCACCGCTACCCAACTCACACGGTAAAGCAGAACTCCCGTAAGACTGCCCACCCCTACTTATAACATCATTAAAGTATCCACTGCCACCCACTCCCCCGTGACCACCACCACCTCCAGCACCCTTTTTCTCCGATGCTCCTCTACCAACACCGTTGCCACAACCTGCATGACATTTATTAAATAAGCTTTAAATCATAATCACCATAACTAGTCACGCGCAAAAGTGAACCTTTCAAATAACATACAAGAAATTCCCCCATTTGACAGAAGGCCAAAATGTCAAAATAACAAAAGCTTTACGGAAATTTGGCCAAAATACAGAACTTGAACATTAAGATGTTCACGTATTGCAGAAACAAAGATATACATCTTAGATGTTAAATATCTGCTTAATTAGTCTGCATTAGATACATCTGGAAAGAGCAACAATAAGTAAAATCTAACCTAATCCTGAAGCTGTCATCAAACCACCAGAATTGACAGTCACAGTTCTTGCCAGATGAACATGAATAATGCTTCCTTTAACAAGGCCATCCACAACAATATCCTCCACACGACAAATCTGCCAAACAATTTTTTCTTATTCACATGAACATAAATTGCCAAAAACATTTCGAAAATCTGAGCAAACTCCCTTATTAGACATGACAGTAAAAATAAGGCCACAAACTTCGTTTATAATCTCTGTATTGCTGTCATCAACCCTTTGCTTTTTACTTAGTCTAAGGAAATTAGTTCGAGGATTGATGGTGACCTGCTATAACAGGTCAGTTCTATGTTCAGCCAAAGATATGTAGTTCTTTATCATTCCTGAGTTGTCTCCTAGACAAAATGTTTTATCTATAACAATTCAAAATACTCGATAAATGACAGAAATTCTATTCTATTACTGCATCAACAAATTTCCATCTATAACTCTAAAAACTGATCTGACCATGATTATACGGAGATAATTTTCAAACTTCACATGGAATCATGAATATAGGGCAGAGATGTTGTTACTTCTAAGCTATATGATTACAAAACTCACCTGAATTGTGTAGGAGAGGGTATCATTTAAATTGCAGTCTTCTGGAGGATTAAGAAGCCCATCAGGACAAGTTGAACTCTCACAATATTGCTGGATACTCCTGATTACGAAACAACAATCATTAGTAGAGGCTGACAACAACTAGAAAGCTACTGCCCTAACAGTAAACAGTCTCACCTATTCTTTGAGGACTCATCTACAGGTGCCTGTAACATTGCTTCGGCCCCAATCTGCAAGTAGGATTCATTTGCGATGTGAAACAAGAAACAGTTAGGATTTTTACTAGTTAAAAGTTTGCTTTCAAAAATATTCATAAGCAAGGCTTTCTAATAAATAAATACAAAAGCAAATGAAACGTCAAAAAAAGGGGAGAAAAACATTTTTCATGTTTCAAATAAGTAGTAAAATGCAGATGAAAAATAATAAGAATTTCTTGTATAAAAAGGAACAGTTAACCTTTAAAATAGCAGTTACACTCGAATATCTACAAAAGCCAATTGCACTTCCTGATTTAACAGGAAATGGAAACCAACAAAATTATTACAAAGAAATATATTTTTTCTTTAGAACTCATCAGAAAATTCCGACAGCATGCAATGGTTGCAAAATTTCCATTCCTGGTTCAGTCTAACGAAGACACAGTTGCAGTTGATGCAATAAAACAGAACTTGAAATTTATCTAGAGTTAAGCTCATTGTGAACGGTGTCAATGAATCCATTAAAAGATCTTTCTATAATAAAGACATTGCTAGGCTCAGGAAAGACAAGGGTCACAGGACTCAAGTCTCAGGTAAAATGATATTCAGCTTTTTAATCAGAGTCTGCAAATAGTTTTCTCTTTAGAATTTGCCTGTTACAGTGTCTTTCATCTGCATTCCTGATTGCTTCATTTTTAAGGAATGAAACAAATCATAGCAAATATGCAATAAATTATTACCTGTCAACACGTTAAAAATAAGAGTAAAGTTAAACACACTCACAATGACATTGTAAAATAACGATATAAAAAGTCGCTCTGCCTTGATACTATCTCCTGATCCTGACAAATTTAGTAGGCCCTGTCCATGAACAGCCAAATTCGAATTTGATCTTATGGTGGATCCTCCCTGCAACAAGACCAGGTTTTTCAGGAGCCATAAGAAATTGAATTTCATATTTGAAAACATAATTCAAGAAAAATGAAGGACAAACGGACAGCTTACTCTGAGTACAATTAAGTTGCTACCCTCCAACTGTGAACTACCAACCAAAGGATCGTTACCCCCATCAATTTGCAACTTAGCGTTCCACATTTGTATAGTCTTTACGGTTAGTCTTAGAGCTCCATAAACCTAGGAAACAAGTTTGAAAAAAGCATATGGATATATTTATTTCATTCATCTTTAAAAAGAGCCAAATGGAAAAACAAAAACAAAACACAAACACACATATATATACAGCAATCAGGATACTAACACTTGGAACCTGATAAACAGTTTGCTTACAGCAATGCAAGTTTAAACTTTCAAGTAACAAGAAATCTTTATTAGTATGATCTACTTGCCAGCTTACTATATGCAACCATTTTTGAATCATCAATCAGATGTACGTTGTTGGTAAGATCTGTGACATGCATGGTACTGATCACTACTATAATTATATATTTATAATATATATCTATAATTTAGTCAACAGTATCTTTTCCCTTTCTGGAAATTCAAAGTATAGTATAAATCTTCAAAAGTTGTGTATAATATTAAATGAAAAATTTGAGAAATATTACATTATTCCCCTTCTAGAGGTTGATGCATGAATTATAATTTAACATTCCATGATGGGCATTAAAGGGAAATGGACAATTGTAATTTGGTGTTACAAGAATGGGACCCTTAATGTATTATGGACAAAATAATGCAATCAAAATTGACTTGTCATGGACAGAAGAGGAATAAAATTGACTTGACTTCAGACAATCAAAGTTGTTCCTTCAAGTAAAATGCTTTAAACAACAAACTCAAGCAATTTAGAATTTGACGAATTACATCAAAATAACGGTTGGTCAAATCTCTGTATCTGCACAGCTTACATTTATAGCTAAATGAGAACATGTTTTAAGTGAACATGTAATACGTATGTATTGGTTCATATAGTCCTAACTATTCATGACCGAATACCGGCATGGGAACATGTCATGGCACATTGCTACTTAAGAGAATCATGGTAAATAAATTTGTACTCATTTTTAACTGTATATCTGTGTGTATTCTCCAACCAACAAATCCTAAACCAATATAATCTAATAATACTTTAGACACGTAAAAGTAATTAAAATTATCTACATTTTCCACATGTACCATTTAATGTAAAAGATGTATATGGCCTTTATCAAATAACATTAACCTAGAATCTAATCATCAGTCATAATAGTGTAATCTAACAGTTCTAAGCCCCTACATTTAACAAAACCCTAAATTGAAATCTTATGATTTTTGTTTTCCTTTTAACTTAACTTCGCCCAAGGGGTAAACCAATTGGAACAGGTAAAAGAAAATTTATTTATAACAAAAATGTGAAGAATAACCCAAATTTACATGGGATCTTAGAGATCAATCCAGGATTGATACAGGAAAGAAAATTGTGTGTATGAACATAATATAGATCATACTTCTGAAATGCAGATCAGATCATGGATCGCTTTTTGGTTTGGAGATTCTGCATTGCAGACTGCCTGGAATCAAAGCCTGGAATCATGATATTTAAAAACACAAAATTTGAATTTATAAAATACTCTGGAAGAACACGTTGGGCAACTGTCCTTGCGTTTCCTCTTATGTTCAATTTCAATACATGCATGTCAATTCTTGCAGGGCAATTTTTCTTAACAACCATTGTTTCTCCCACCTCATTTCTTTAATTCATCAATTAACCCTGTAATCCTTCCACCTAATTTGCATTCCTTACTCGTAGTCTGAGTTCAAATCCAAGCAAATTTCGTATTTTTTCATATTATTTTAAAACAAAAAACGAATCATTGAATATAGTATTCTTGATTTTTATTCCTCCTACTTTAAATAAGAAATGTAATCTTAGCAAACTTTAAACTCTGTTGCAAATCCAATAATGCAACAACGAAGTCATCAGGTCAAGTGGTGTGCACGCTCAAGTAGATGCAAGAAATGGTTCTTCAGCTGCCACTGCCCTTGGCAATGGAGAAGGCATAGGCATAGGTACATGCATGCACCTGGCATTTCATACACACACAAGCTACCTCCCATGCTTAACACTGGCATGGTGCATTGCTGCTGTGACATAATACTGTAGCAGAACTGGTACAAATTCCCATAATATGGAAGCATCGAACAAGTTTAATGTAATGGAATGGCTAAAAGCCTCATCATGATCAGTATGGTATCACAATCACCAATGCTATTGAAGCTGTGATTTCACTCGCACATGCTGCACTACCCTTGCATCACAACCAATTTGGCTGAAGTTGCCGTGCTCTACGTTCCTTGTTAACTGGCTAACTTCATACACTCAGCTGCCAGTTTGGGCATAATAACAATAATCCACTCACAGTACTCCAGCACCTCCATTGTGCCCACAGAAATTATGAACCATGCTCATATTGCAATCCAAAACTGATCTGGAGCATCATTGCCTGGTGCCCAATCCAGAATGGTATGGATCACGATCTCAATCTGATCCACAGAAGTATGACATAGATATGACATAGATAAACAATTGCTTATGTGTATGCACTCGACTCAAAGATAGAAGAGAAGTGTCTCCGTTGTGCCTTAACTATTATGTATGTCCATTGTGCCAGCTCATACATCTTGGATGACCATCATCAGCCATGCTTACATGTCCCTAGGTCCCAGGAACACAAATAAAATAAAAACTGATTTCATTCTCATCCAGACAAATAGCATAGCGATATGCTTTTCAAACCTCAAGCAACATCTTAAGGGTTCAAATTTCTTTTTCACTTTTAAATTATTGGTATGAAGAAATACTTAGAATTTTTCAGAAAAGCCAAGCCTTCACAATGAATAATGATACATACATGATGCATACTACCATACATGGACATGCATGGTAGTTAAGGCACGGTGGAGACGCCTCGCTCAAAGAGGGCTAGTTGACCATCTTGGTTGCAAAATATGATCAGTTGCTCTACTGCTAAACCTGATTACTTTGTAAAGCAAATGAAAGCAAGGAAATGAAGTGGAGACAGAACTTCTTGGAAAAGGTATAACTATTGGTTAGTTTTTTGGAAGCCTTGGTGGATTTAAGAAAAATGTCTTTTATGTTTTTAGCAAATAACATGATGAAGTTCTTTAGTTGTTGAGACCTTTTAGGGAAGGCATACTATGTTTTATTCTAATAAGTGAGCTCTGCTGGTTATGGTCTTGACATTAATTTTTATACTCTGTTGTATGTTAGAAATTTCGGTAATGGGTTCCATTACATGGCCAAGGTTAATGCTTGTAGTGCACTTGTGCACATTCGCATGGCTCTGGTGTTAATGATGCTAATCGTGGGTGAGAATGGTCATGCATTCAAGACACGAATATTGGATACAAGGTGCTTATAATGCCATAATCTGTATAAGTGGCAGTTGTCTGTAAAATAATTAAAGAAATAAGAATAAAGAAGCTTTCATTTTTTCTGACACTTTTATCCCTTATTTTTAACTTATCAGAATTCTAATATTGTGAAGTAGTCCTTCAGGCCAGCTTCCTACAATAATGCAGCAAAAACACCATTATAACAATAGTCAAATCACTGTTTATTCTGGAAAGAATGTTGCATATCACAGCTGAAATAAGCCCATTTTTTATAAGTAATAGAGGATAAGACGCTTGAGCTGAAAAAGAAAAAAATGTGGTCAAAGGATAATGCAACTAATATCTTTACAAAGAAAGGTCCCATAAAGTTAACATTATCCAACATGGCGATGGCTGCAGTGCGAACATAACAGAAAGGAATGCATTTCTAAAAAGAGAGATTTATCTTGACGTAGATTATTGTTAACTGCAAAGACCTATGTCATTAAATTCTCAATTTGGATTAAAAAGTCATATCTTGTTTTAGTGTTAGGTTGAGCAGTGACCTTATTTTATTAGACATGTGATGCTAATGCAGTGGGTTCATTATAATTGCCTATAATACAAAGTAACTTCGGCTGTTCATTTAACTAAATGGCTAAAGGACCTTTTTAAGTGAACCACAAAATGGCAGCTTTTATCCCCTACATTTTTTGGGCATTGTGTGAGAGTTAATTCTATGTTTCTGAACTTATAGATATTTGACTGTATCCCCATGGAAGTTTCCTTGCACATAGAAATGGTTCTCACATAAATACGATTTCTATGACTAGACAAAATACTTATCCTTTGTTGATGGCGTTTCAAACAATTTTGCAGGTTGTAAACAGTTCTGCTTTCACCATTCGATAAGGTGTAGCTTGATTGTACAACTTGTAGCTTTCATCTTGCAAGTCATAAGTTCAATGCCAGTAGATTAAGATAATATATAAAGAAATTCTGCAAAAGAAAAAAGGCTGAAAAGTATTAAGCTATACAGATCTAACAGTTCTTCTTATACACAGAAGTAAGCAAACAAACAAACAAAAACCTTCAGCATCAGTTTCAATATTTAAATTGTTTGAGTTTCAAACAAACAAACAAAAATCAATGCCTGCTGCAATCTACCTTTACCAAACAACACCCAAGCAGTCAGAAATGCTGGGCTCCTTCTATTAACATTAACTCATGGATTTGCAGCCTCCTTATATCATCCTAACCCGAATCAGGGCTCATTCCTCATCCAAATGGACAATGAAAGGGGAAATAAAGCAGCCAACCAAGAAAATAAAAAGAAACCTTAGGATTTACAATGGGTCCTAATTCCAGATTCAAACCCCACTATGGATGTACCTGCCAAATTCAGATGTGGCTCAAAGCCGCTTGATCTGAAGCTCTGCCAATATACTCTGTGATACGGATCTACCCCAATAGATGCCAAAAGGATGCATTCCACAAGATTCCTAAGAAAAATAAGCTTAGGAAACAAGACAACATAAGCAAATAAAGAAAATTTCCATTTTATTAAAAACACCCTCAAAATATAGAAAAATACATCAAAGATTAGGAGCAAAGCTAAACTCAGACCTCTCCCAAGGATGTTAGAGGCCAAACATGTCCCCTCTCAAAACCCTCAACCGCTCACAATGGAGCCAAAGCTCAAGACAAGATACTTATAAGAGATTCTCCTAGTCTCTCTCAAGTGCTCTCCTTTGGGTCTCTCTCAAATTTCCTGCATAAGCTCTCTTCTTTGCACAAACTCTCTCCTTGAGACTAACCTTCTCTTTCTTCAAATTAGCCTACCCAAACTTAGGTCTTTGATGCCTTTTTATAGCTTTTGTGTGACCTTTTGTCTCCCCTGGTGCCCAAAATACAAATTACTATCTATTGGTCTCACACAAGAAGAAGTCCTTGATGTCTGGAAGACGTACTTCTGAAAAGGAAAACATGTGCAGAAAGACATCTTTGACCCAGGAAAACATCTTTCCCAAGCGCCAAGTCTTGCCAAAAGACTTCTCCATGGAAAAGACACCTTTCACAAGTACAAAAGATGTCTTTACAGTGAGAGCCTTCAAAAGACATCATTCGAGGTAGACCCTTCAGCAAATAGACGTCTGGTCTGAAGTCCGAAACTCTCCAAACAAGCTGTCATTAGCCCTAGAACATCCAGAATACATCCCAAAGTCCTCGAGACATAAAGGCAACACACACAATAATGCACTGCAAGTTACACAAGGGCTAGGTGATGTCCTCATCACTTTGAAAATGCCATGACGAATCTACAGAGGTTGCCGCTCTAATCTACCTGTTTTCAGAATGTGCTACATAGCATCTTTTTAACATCAATGTTTTTTGATATTCTGTCTTGAATGGTTTTTTCTACTTTTTAACATCATTGTTTTTTGATATTCTGTCTTGATTGATTTTATCGAAGCCATTCCTAATGCCATCCTCCAAATAACATGGAGTTGAATTAGTTCTACCGAAAGGTACATGCATATACCACTCCAATAGCTACTTTTGGGTCTGTACCAGACCCACCAAACAAAAAGTGCATTTTAATATCCTCCAAATTCTGCCAAATGTTTCAGTTTCCAAAAGCTTTTGCCATGGAATTGCATTTCCATGATGGTACCCATACAATGAAACCAAAGAAGGCCTCTGCATGATCACTTCAGGAACACAACTGGATCCTTAACCAAAAAGAGAGCACAGAAAGCTTGTGGTTAATATTCCAATGCAAAAGCAGACAAGAATTTATGAATTGAAGGACACAATCCCACGCACAATGTGACAAAAGCAGAATATCTAATCTGACATCCCAAAAGGGTATGCTAAGACCTGTGCTACCTTCTAAAAAGAGTAGGTTATGGCATCAGGTAGACAGAGAGCCATTGAACACAATCGTCAAATCCTTCACGATGATCGAATCTTGTGTCAGCAAATACAAAATGTACTTTTAAAATAGCACTTCGTTTCATTATTGTATATTTGGTTATTGAAACAATTATGGAAAATGGTCCCAAAAAACCCAGTGGATTATTCATTCCCAAAGCAGCTGTTTGGAGTTTCATGCAGGTATCTTATTAGTGTGGATTCCCATGGTATTCTGCATATAAAAACGAACTCATCATTACAAGATGAAAAACAGATATCAAGGAAACCCAGAGGTATTATCTAATTGCCAAAGATGACTTATTAGTTAAATCCGAATATGCAACTCTGACCTATGCAAAGAAACTCCTTGTGTTTCTCGCCAGATACATAGATGAAAAATCCAGTCGTTCCCAATACAAACCTCTGAATCATAACAAAAAGCATCCTAGGCAAGCTAATATTCCTAGTTGAACTAATCTCAACTTGACTTCATTAAAAAGACCCCAAAACTCCTCGCAAAGAGAGAGAGATTTTTGAATGTGGCATTTTATGATAAGGCACTTGAGAAAGAAAAACATTTAGATTTTTTATTGTGAAAGTTAGGTATGTCATATGAATGTGTTGAATTGCACATAAATATTCACATGAACTTAGCTCTGGGATGGCAGACACTACGCTAATTTTAATAAAAATACGATGGTTTCTTGTGAGTCTTTCATATTTGATGAAAAAGCACCTAGATGAATAGAGGTAGATCTAAATGTTATACATGCTTTGCCTGTATGTTTTTGGTATATTGAGTTTGCGCAAAGCTCCAAGGTCTTGGATGTGTTTACTACAGGGAATAATAGAGTTCATTGTTATTGTCTACTGGAGCAAATGTTCACAGCTTTTGTATTGTCTTTACTTGCTCTGATTGATATTGTAACACAAAATCACAACTGAAAGCATCACCATAATATATTCATACCGTTCATGTGTAACATCAAGATATTCGAGATTTATATCTATCCCATTCATTTGTGACATTGATTATATTTGAAATTCACGATTTTGATATATGCACCAGGCCATGCAAATGTAGCTTCTTATTTTTCCCATAAATACCAGTTTCAGGTGTTTTAAACACGTAGAATGGAATGCATCTTAAAAACTGCATGGAAGTAAATGATTCTTATGACCAAGTTGTACACTTCTGGTCAATCATAAATAAAATGAAATATCACATTCTACCTTCACTGTTGAATCAGTTATCAAAAGCTCTTCTGCAATGAGTTCAAATTCAGAGAAAGGATAGTTTGAAAGCCCAAAACTAAGGGCCCCTTCATATTTCAAGGCAATCTTTCCCCAAACCTACACAGGATGTGAAGCAGTAATCAGGATTGAGAAAAATGTTCCACGAAGTTAAAGCATTCAATGAACAGGTACAACCTTAGACACAAATATCATGTGAAACATGTTACATATTTTCAACTGAAATGTGGAAATTTAATGAAAGGAAAATAATATATTGCATAGTGTCTTTACATTATAACTAGATGAAATCATTATTTTCAACAGAAATATGAAAATACAATGAAATGAAAGTAACATATTACGAAGACTGTCCTTGGTCATTCCAGAATCTTATTACACTCATTGTAGTTTCTCCAGAAAACGAAAAAACAACTCTTTCTTCCCCTATGGCTAAATTTTAAGGTTCTGTTTCTAATTTATATATATATCCATACAACTGTTCTCTTCGCTGAGTCAATTACTATTGACTAGCTGGCAAACTAAAGATGTATTTGATAATTTTTAAAGGTATCTTGATCCATTTTAACAATTATGATGAAATTGAATAGCTTTTCCCAACAAGGCACATTCTCATATTGTTTTGACACTGTACATTTCTTATTATTATTTGCACCAAACCTTTAACAGAGAACGGCACTTCCATTGCTTTCCTCATTGCTACGTGTTTATAACTATGATGGTAACCTGAATAGCATTGTGTGATTTTTCACTGATTTTGACAGAGCGTTGCCTGCAATAGAACAGGAGTTTCTCTAACAACACAGAGAAAAGTCAACGTCAGAAGAAAAACAAAGTTACAAGAGAGACTCTGAAAGTATTGATTTTCAAGAAACATATGAAAAGGCTCACACATGCGATGTCCATGACAAATGCCTTTCAATAGTCACTAAGCAAGGACAATCTAAAAACAGGCTATCTAAGCAAGAACAATGTCAATTGAACCAAAGCTGTCAAAATGGAAAGAAACCTATGCAGCCCATTTGCAACACTAACACCAATATACAAATAGGAAAAGTAGATCAAATTCAGACTCAATCTTTGCATTGTTGACTTGCAGTTTTGCACGCTTCCCAACATACATGGAATGTAATTTCAGTAAAAGTATAAACAGTGATGGAATAAAAATAACAACTCAAGGCCAAGAAGCCCCTCCCTGCAAACAGTTCTCTACCCAGAATCAATGCTTCAATCACATAGTGAAATAGAGAAGGCTGTAAGAAATAGGATTGAGACAAGATGATCAAAATGGGGGCATGTTAGTGCTTTTATGCTAGCAAAAAATCTCAATAAAACTTAAGGGAAAAGTTTACAGAACAGTAATTAAGTCTAGTAATTTATATAGTGCTAAATGTTGAGCAGTAAAAAAGAGACATAAACAATATATATCAGTGTAACAGCAATGTGAATGATTCAATGAATTCTAGATATTACAATAAGAGAAACTGCACAATACAGATATTAGAGAAAGGCTTTGAGTAGTTTTCACTTCAGATATGCTACAAGAAAGGTAACTTACATAGTTTCATCATATCCAAAAAGGATCAGATAATGAACCTACCAAAAAAGGTTACACAATTCCAAGAAAACAACCAAAAGGAAAAACAAAAGAGACATAAAAAATAAACTGAAGATGATATGCAGAAATTGCTGATAGATAAGTATCTAGCTCTTCATAGAGGCAAATGGCAATAGAGAACTTGTGTAGCCAACCCCAATTTGTTGGGACAACACTAGGATGATGATGACAACAACGACAATTCCATATCATCCTGGGTTCTGTGGGTTCATCATTAACACCTTAAATACAGCTACGCAACAACCCTATTTCCAAAAACTAAAACTAAATTATCACAAGCTAGTTATGGTTTCAAACAATCAGTTGAGTTGTGCCCAATCAAATGTTCATTTTCTTCTCTGCAAACTTACTAGCAGAAGCATAGCATAACACTATAATGCACTATTTCTTAAGCATCTAAAGTGAGTGTTAAACTCAGGTGAGCAGCAAATGTTAATGGTCATCATAAATTATCCAGTAAGAGAATCTCTTGTACATTTACGAAGTATCATATCAAACTATAGCACAGTCATGGTCTAATAGACTAGACATAATGATTTTTTATGCATTAAATTTCAAAAACCCTCATCCTTCAGTCAACAACTTAAAAAACGTTCAAAGAAAAAGGTATTTTATATCAAATATTAATTTGAAATAAAAAATGTGCTGCTAATGAACAAGCACCGAAAAAAGTTCATAGCTGAAATTTCCAACCTGAACTCGACTCCAACGTAAAGGCACCACTACTCTTGCACGGCTCTGAACAAACACATTTGTCCAAAGGGGATGTGTTGGAAAATCCATCAGTACGGTAACAGTCTGAGTTGACATATTATCATTGCTAATACAGAGACTTTGACGACCTATGTCAAATCTAGTCCCAGCAGCACCCGCATTTGTGGGGCAACCAAGACTCTTACCACCTGCTTCAATCACATCCATGCAAACCATAATGACTTATGATTACAACCAAAAAGGACTTTATATAAAGCAACAGTTCTCCACAGTTACATTGTAGCTTTGCTACCAACAAAGTTGTCAGAAACAAACAGCAAATAGTAAACATTGTCAGCAGCCATGAAATCCAAACACTGTATCCGCCTTCTATTTCTGTATTTACAAAGATTACTATTATCATAGCTTGTTGATGAGGCTTGTGACCTGCATCCTAAAAGGCATAGGTCCTATTACAGTCGTTATACTGAAATTCAAACAAGTTGGGTAAAAACGATGCTGAAACTGAATTCTGACTAATAGATCCATAGGGCCTCTACATGACATTCTGAAATACATAAGTTTCAGTTTCACATCTTCCAGATTTTATCCTTGACACAAATAAGAAAGTCATATGATACATTAATGCAAGTTAATATTAACTCTAATATGGAATAAAGGCTAATACAGAAATTATTTATGTGCCAACGTTTATAATTTACCCACTACGTTAAATAGGAAAAAATATTAAAGTGTGGTTATCAAACCAAATTTTGAAAATTAGCAAACTTTGTACTAGAATTTGAGTATTTCAGAAATTTTTGTCAAGCTTCGCAGTTATTGAACACAAAAGTTACAACAAATGTCATATGCAAAATATTGAAACGCCAAATCAAAAACATCAATGTTACTGTGGAACATAAGAAAATCTAAACATCAATGTATGTTTCCCATCTATTCAGGGCTTTTCTTCCATGATATATGCTGCTCTCTTTTTGGTCATTGTTGAAGAACGTGTATGAATGTTAAATAAAAACTAATGCAAAGCATTAGGAAGATGGGCTTCAAATGTCAAAAAGCAAATGTTTCATACTATTATTAATTCTACTGTGCCTGTGCTGTATGGGTGTACAGTGTGGGGGCCAGGTCTCAGTGCAAAAAACTGGCAAGCTATTGAAAAGGTACAAGAGAAGGTTCTTTTTTATTAGATGAATTGAAGACTAAGGCTTAACAAAGTATCCCATGTTCCTTTTGGAGTGCAATTTGGTTCCCACGAAAGCTGAAGCTCTCTGCAAATAGATTGCTTATACTTGAAACCTTGCAAAGGAAAAACAGCAAAAGTTTTTTAAAGTAATCCTTGAAAGTGTGGGAGAAGAAAGCTGGCCCCTTCAGGGAATACAATGGCTCAAGACTTGAAATATCTCAAAGGAGAAGATGCAAGGTAGTCCTAAGCACATCCAGAAATTGCTTAAACAGTAAGTATTTACAAGGCTATGGACAAATGTAGAAGGAAAGAAAAATTTTACTTGGAGAACATTCCAGGTATTTCTTTAGATTCAGCTGTTCAGTATCCTGCAGCTCATATCTTGATCAGTGCTTGCAGTTTGATTAGTGCTTACAGTTTTCTCAGCAGGCTCAGTGTAAGTTCACATCATCACAGGATAGCAAGTGGAAAATGGATTTGGCTACCAAAGGAAAAGCATACATGTAGGTTATATGGGTCTGGAGCCTTTGAGAATGAGGACCATGTTTTTCCTAGTTATCATATGACAGAATATTTAAGACAAATTATAATATTTTTGCCAAAATTTTGTAGGATTCATTTTTGTTGCAACCAGCAGTGGTTACCCACTTTGTTGAGTCAGTTTTTGTTTTTCAGGAGATGAATGTATTTGCTGTCCAATAGATCCTTTGTGTCTACAAACATGATAAAATCTCCTGTTTCAAATAAATATGTTCGCATCAATAACAACAACACAAAAGATTTCAAAAACATATGGCCCAAGTTAACACAGTAGGCATTAAAATTAACATCAACAAAAATAAAACAAATAAAGAGGAAGCCTTGTCAAAACGGCATTTTCTCATGTACAGACCATGATGGAAATTAAAAAGCCTCAATAAACAAGTAAAAAGAAAATTATAACACAAGTCAGGTAATGTGCAAATACATTAATAGAAATTTGCTTATTAAACAGCATGCTACCAAACTAAAAAAATGAGATAATGTATGCTTGCAGCAATAAAAACAATTTGATATTTATTCACAGTACCTTTTGTTAAATATATCTCACAGTGAATGGATAGTATATCTTGCATTCTGTTGTTTTCCTCCAAGTGATGGAACATATTATAACAGGCATGGCTTTTCAAGAGATTTGAAGCAAACTGCAAGGTTTATGATCATGGTGACTTCAACACAAGAGTAGGTACAAAGCAAATGGGTTCAAGGAATGGATAAATTTAAGGCACAACAGAAAAGGAATCTCGTGCAAGTTAGTGAAAAGGAAAAATCCAACAAGAAATACAAAAATAAATAAGAATCAGGAAACTATGGGAAAAATTTGGAGAAACTGCTTATAAAAGCAGCACAAATAGTTGTTACCTATGAAAGATCTGTGAGCAAAAAGCAACAGTATAATGCAGACCATGTATAAGCAATGTGAGATATTAAACATTCCAAAAATAATAAAGACATGCTTCAGAGCTGCAAAAGATTTATACATCATATGAAAAGACTATTTATAAAAGAAATGAGGAAAAAAAATGCTTTGAAGATTATACAGCATGAACAAAGAAGTATCTGGAAGTTGCTTTGAAAAAAGTACATCAGAAATCTCACTCACTCACAAAAGTTTAAACGCTTTAACAAAATCTTTTTTCAACATGCAGATATCATCATCATCATCCTAGCCTTATCCCAAAAAAATGAGGTCATTTAATGCAGATATCATCATCTTGATGACTTTATCTCATCAACATGGGCAAAACCATTAACTTAAGCAAAGAATTTGATGATGATTTACTATTGATGGCTGTCTACCTCACACCATATTTCATGAACATAAATTTTTTCATCATTCAGAATTAATGGAGAAATCCAGAAAACATAGAAAAAAATTTAGATATGATTTTGATTGACTTGGAAAAAACACATGACAAAGTGGTTAGAGATATTATTTGGTGGGCCTTGTTGAGGAAAAACATCCCTGATCAATATATTAAGTGATTCAAGACATGCATGAAAGGAGCTACCACTAACATTAAAACAGCTTGTAGAATTGAATCGAATTGAATTTTCCAGTCACAGTTGGTCTACACCAAGGGTATGAATTTAGCCAACACTTATTTGTCATTGTTAGGGATTAATTAATAAAGGAAATACATGAAGAAATCCCCTGGTGTATGTTATTTGTAAACAATATTACGTTAATGGATATAGCTCAAGAAAATATTGCTTCTGAAACAGAAAAGTAGAAACATGCTCTAGAATCAAAAGGCTTAAAAATCAATATAAGTAAGGCATAAAATATAGAATGCAATTTTAATAAAAGCATAAACAATGGTGAAATAGAAGAGGCACTTCAAGGCCAAAACATCCCTTAGTGCAAATAGGCCCAATACCTAGGGTCAATGCTCCAATCAGATGGTGAAATTGATAACAATATACAAAATAGGATTGAAGCAAGATGCTTAAAATGAAAACAACCTAGTGTTGTTCTATGCAGTAAAAGAATCCCAATAAAACTAAAAGAAAAATTCCACAGAACAACAATCAGGTCTGCTATCTTATATGGTGACGAATGTTAGGTATTACAAAAGAGGCATAAACAACAAAGGACTATTGCAAAAATGTGATTGCTTAGATGAATGTTGAATGTTACAAGAAGAGATAAATTACATAATACAGATAATAGAGGAAAGACTTAGAGTAGCTTCTATTTCAGATAATTTATAGGAAGGAATGGCATCCTAGATGGTTTGGGCCTGTGCAAAAAAAAGATAAGATAACAAGCATAGCAAAAAAGGTTGCTACATCACTGTTCTAAGAAAGCCACTGAAAGAAAGATCAAAAACGACATGAGAAAAAAGAATTGAAGATGATATGAAGAAATCACAAATAAACAAAGATCTAGCTCTTCATAGAGGTGAATGGCAAAAAATAACTCATGTAGCCGACCACATTTTGTTGAGACAAGGCCAAGATGATGAGGAGTATGACAAGATACACAAGTAACTATTCCTAAAGGTATAGGCATATTTCAACTGATCTTTGGTAAAGTTTTGAAATGAGTTAATATATTGAATTTTTGAGAAACCAGGGAAACAAAACGATGATATACTGAGATGCTGAACTAGCAAGAGCTGCGAATGTTGCAAGAAATTTTGAAAAATTAACAAATGTTTTAAATTGGTATTTAAAAAGGTTTTATGTTTAGCAAAGCCATGATGATAATTAAAAAAAAATGATAAGACTAACCTGAACAATTACAAGATTATTATGATTAGCAAGCTTTTGCCAAATTGTTGGGTACTATTATTGAGAGAAAATTTCATGAATAGGCTAAAAGAGAATATTTGCATGCTCTCTCCCAATCAGGCTTTCAGAGGAACCACTTCACTACGAAATTTTTTATCCCTTAGATTTTTCATGTAAAATGATAAAAAACATAATAGGAAGACTTTAAACTTTTTTCTTGATTTCATTAAGGCAAGTGTTCTGCTATTGAGGATAGGATGCAGATTCATTTGCAAAATATTAACAAAAGTCTGTTGGACGTGATTAGAAATCTGTACCAAAATTATCATAGAATTAAGAGGTAAGGATGCTTAAGAGTTTTGTCAACTCTACAGCAATATTTTTGTGAAGCGCTCTGTTGCCAACATTGTTCAGATTATTGATAAGCAAGCGACATGGATGAAGATGATTCCAAATAAATATGCAATGAAAGTGGGTAAAGCTCTTTTGAAGCTTCACATTTTCTCAGATAATGAGGTCCTTATTACTACTTCCCATGAGGGACTTCAAGCTATACTTCAAACACTAGAAATTTTTGCAAATACGCACAGAGGAAGGTAAATGTGGATAAAACAAAAGTTTTAGTTTGTGCAGCAAAAAATGGAAAGTTAAACATCATTCCATATAATAGGAAAATTGAAATTGTTGATTCATCCAAATATTTGTATTTGGAAGCGCAAGAAATCATAAAAGAAATCCATGCATTTCTCAAAGATCTGCAAATAGTATAAAGATATTATATGTTCTCAAGAATCAATGTAAAATAGAAAGGATTTGTTCATGGATGATTCAACAGCAGTCATTTCAAATTGTGGTAAAATCAACAATTTCATATGGATGTGCAGTATGGCAACCAGGGTTGTCAAAACAATAGTGGAAAAAATTAATGTAAAATAAAAAGGATTTGATGGATGAATCCCATGTGAAACCATGAACACGTTATAACATTATGCAGCTAGAAGCAAACATGCTGCATTTAAAAGCTCAGGCTACCTGCTAGGTTCTTGCATTTTGTGTCAATGTTGGAATTATTGATAAGGTCAAATTATCCAGATAAGTAATTAAGATCACTAACAATAAAGGACAGCATCAACGACGAAAGGTCTAACTACAAAAGTGGGATTTTTAGGACCCATCGATGTTAAAGAATCATGAGCATATTTGAAAGATTGTAAAAGAAACGGTATTGAAACAGCTTTGGGATGATATTAAGGGGAAAAGAAAATTCTATATTTATTGAATCAAAGAAAGTAAGCTTAGGAAGCCACATGAATATATATTTGCAGAAATTCCAAAGAAACTAAACATATAACAATAGGCTGAGTCAAATGGGATCCCGGGATCTTGTTATCTTATAATGGAAACTGAGCATTAGAATAATGTTCCTCATCAGGAACAAACTTGCCAGCTCTGAATATTGGATTTAATAGAAAATGAGTTACTGAAAAGCACTTTTTTGATCAAAAAAATTACAAGTTATGATGTTTCACTCTCCATTAAAGCTAAATTTTCACTGAAATGGCCCATTACTGGCAATGACTCCATGTGATGCAATCATGTGATAGTGAAACTCCAGAATGATCAGTTTCTTAAAAGATATTTCTCACTTAAATGGCTTTTGCAAAAAATCATCATACGAGAAAACCTTTGGTTCAGTCTACAGGTACCAGTTACCACACCAAAAATAAAAAGAGTACTAATGTAAATCAGGACAGATAGTCTGAAATCTTTTTTAAAGCATCGAAAATCAAATTGTCATCTTTGTAAATGCCTGACGTAAATTCCATGAGCGCACAACTGTCACATTATTTAAAATTTAAAAAACTTATCATACTAAGAGTAGGTCTTAGCAAAAACAGACCATGAGCCATGATTTTAATAGTCTTGTCAATGCCATAACACTGCATGCCTATTCTGCCTCCTCCACCTCCACCCCAGCCACTTCCACCTGAGGCACTAATTCTTCCAGAACCCTTTCTGCATATGTACAAAAAAGTAAACTTTGAAATAACCATAATACTAACGATTGTGAGAAGAAATTGGCAGGTTATACTATGATTCTCTGTAAAAGCAAATGTAACAGCCTATTACACTTACATATCCAAAGACACATGCTCCAATAGATTGGTTTTCCATTGCTAGAAACTGATGATGTTGCTCAATCAAGAAAATAAGCACGTATCACATCTTCCTATAGTCTATTTACAAATCCTAGCTATCCTTCCTTTTAGTAAAGCATAATTTTACAACTACTAGTCTCTATTTCAAACATAACCTTCACATCTTCCAGGATGCTGATGTTAGTTTTTACATTTAAACAAATTCTCTAACCATCATTATAACCTAAGATTTTGTAACTTAATTCTAATAGCAGCTCAAGATTGAGTTTCTGGAGCATTGATGGGATAAGGTACTTAGGTCACAATGGACTGTTTTGAATATGGCTTAAACAATAAAGATCTGGTAGGAGGCATGCAGGAGGCATCGCACTAGGGTATCTATTCAGTGATTTCAAACCTGGGCTGATTGAAATGCTAGCTGACCCAAGTTGAGTCAGGGCAACTGTTTTCTATCTTCACTATTTTTAATGTAAAACCTATGTTTTATACGTATTTTCATCTGACTCGCCTAATTTTTTTAAGAGACTTGTCAACGTCATCCCAATCAGTTTTTATTTCAAACTCAACTCATTTACCGACTTTTTAAACACTGATATCTATGACATTTCAAGTAATTTATAACTCACTAATTCAAGTATTGCATTCTTGATTTGGTATATGCACTGGTAATGATTTGCAACAACTTGATGATACTTCATTGCAATTTTAACAACTTGGAACTTTTTGCATGCATGAAGCTCTGAACTCAAGATAAAGCCCTATGCCACGATTGCCTGCGTAGGAAAGTCTTTACACAAGTAAAAATGCACTGGGTAAGTCATGAACCTCATTTCTTAAAATCTTACTTACATCATTAATCTTCAATGTCTATCAATTGTTTTTCTTCGTTATTTCTTTCCCTCTTTTTCTGCATTGAATTCTGGTAATCTTACTAGCACAATTCCATTATAATAGTAGTCATTACTTATCTATGATTGTCTTTATTCTTCATTCAAACTTATGTGAAATTCAATTTCTAACTTGTAATTTTATTTTTGATGATAATCTGATTTACATTTCTGTTTGTACTTCAATAGCTAGTGTGCCACGTTGCGCATTCCATGACATTTTTTTGCAAAATTTCTTTCCTTTGTGAGAATTAGAGATCCAGTCACAGCATGGACAAAGTATGATGCTATCCTTTCACACCAAACAATTCAAAGAGTTAATTAAGCTAAATAATTGTTGGCCAAAGCAAATATTTGTTAAGTTTCTGTAGATTACTCCACTATCAACCAATATGTATCAGAGGTTGGAGTTTGGGACTTTTCAAGCCTCATAATCAGTTCATGACATATACTTTTTCATGTAAATTGGTTGGTTATCAAGATCAGCCTAGCCTTGTCCCAACAAAATGGAGTTAGCAAAAATTATTTGGTCATATAACCTAATAAATTAAGCATGGAAAAGAAAAAAAAATTTCAAAATAATGTTGCATGATAGAAATCCATAAAAATGTAAAAATATTAACCCTAGAAACAAGCTTTGTGAAACTTTGTTTCATTATCATATTTCTGCTGATAAACTAAGACTATTCGAAAACTGGACATCAAAACATCAAAAAAGATAACATATTTATCTATAAAATGGATAACTGTGTCGTAAGAACCTCAGAATACTCCAAGAGGGCTGTAGGAAAAATGTTCAATATTCTTCCATTTTTAAAAGATGTGAACTGTTTAACAAGATCTTGCAGGAGCTTGGACTTGGATCAGTCGAACTCAACACATAAATAAAATTTGAAGTGCTTAACACATGTGATGTTTCAAAAATCTGAAATGAAAGGGACACAAATCAATCTAGATAAAATATGGTGGCTAGAAGTGAAAAAAGAATTGAAAGGAGAATTTGATATATAAACTGGAACTTGACTACCTGAGTCTTTGACACTTATATGACTATAATTTTCATTTCCAAACGGTAGGATTAGATTGTTACCTTCACATGATTATTTTATTTGTAGAAATTTAAACCTCTGGTTGATTGTTGAGATCCCAGGAATAATATCATTGTAAATTAAATATTATTGTATTAATATAATCTCTTTTTACTTGTTAAAAAATGATTTGAATTGTTTTTAGATACATAAACAAAGCTGTTAAGCTGAATCATTTGTAGATATGCATGGAACAACGGAACAGTTTTTGTTATCCAGAAATGCAAATAAAAGATACTTACAACTTATAAATGCGAAGAACAATGCTACCCCCTGAACCACCTCCACCTTTGACTCCTCCGTATCCACCTTCAGCAAGTACCGTCCCATTCAAGGATACGATATTCTTTGCCTCGATCCAGACACGACCTCCACCACCTCCTCCATAATCTTCAGTTAACGATGACGTTCCTCCTTTGCTGCCGTAGCTCCAGGGCTCTGAGAGAGTAGCCCATGTATAGACGTCCCCTCCCCATGTGTCTGCTTGGTCCTTACCGTTTTTCACACAAGAGGCACCCCTGCCACCATGTCCACCACCAGCAGCATCTGTACCAAGAGGAGTTCCACTAGTCTGTGGTGGGGGATCTCCACCTAAAGCTGTGGAATTTAAAGTTGACCCTTCCTCTATGCTTAGGTTCCTGGCATTCACAAGGATGGTACCTGCTACAAGTGATGCCCGTTTTTTTAATATGAAATCCCCTGACAAGTTAATATATATCAAACACCCTCCTATTGGACAACTAATAGAAACATTCTCCAAAATTTCTAAATTTCCTTCTCCTATTATATTGGTGTTGTTAGCCAGTATTATGGATGTATTCAGCTGGCAATCAGTATTCAGTGACCCTTGGCCTTTTAATTCCTTTTCACAACTTACAATTTGGAATGCCGGTTTATCATCATCTTTGTCTCTTCCCATTTCTGAGACAATGTCATATGGAAAAATTTCTCTGGAAGCGCTAGGCAGCATAAGTGGCTGTGATTTAAAGAGGGGCTCTCCCGAACTATAAATAATTAAGAAGCCCATATAAACAAGCATCAAGAGTGCCCTGACACGGCAATTAACCATAGCACAGATTTCAAAATTGCAGCAAACACGAAAGCTGTGGTTATTCATATTAACACATCCAAAAATCTGGCTCGTTTGGCGCAGGAAATTCAGGCTACGCGCGTACTCGGAAGCAGCTTCCCGTCCCTGTTGTAAATACCGATGCCGTAAACAAGTAATGAGAAATCGATAACCTGCCAACGCATTCACATACATAACACGAATTAAGTTGTACTAAACCATCAGCCAGACAAAGTGAATAACAATGTCGCGAAAATATACATAGGACAAAATAAAAGGCTCCTTTGGCGGATTCAATAATGAAGGAAACTTACAGAAACAATTCAGAAAACCAAAGCACAGAAATTAAATATACAATTTGAAAAATAAAGGTAAGTATATACAAGCGGATTCAACGTGAAGCATCATTTGTAATATATATATATATACACTTACACGGAAAAGTAAAAATTCCTGCAGAAGCGCAGATTCGACCCTTGAAAGAAAGGTCATCCCTCTCGTGCAAAAACAAGGTGGAAATGAATAATCGCAATGGCAGGAGATACGCCAAGAATCGAACTTATGCGGCTCATCAGATGAAGAAGGCAAAGCAAAACAAAACCATACGCAGTCAAAAACCTCCAACAAAAGACGCCATCCAATCCGCCCCCGCTTCACAACAAAATGCCCCTCAAACCTCCGCCGAATCCTTTTCCTTTTCCCTCTGCTCGCCCTATCCAAACAACAAATGAAAACAAGCGTGCTCTGTTGTGCTCCGCTCAAGAACCGAAACACATCCGAGCAGATCGAATCGCAGACGAGGAAGACAACATGAATCACTCGATTCGAAGCGGTCAGAATTCTGGACCTTTCGCTAAGCCAAACAAACAACCAACACAATTCTCCAGCGCTCCAGCACTTGGGTATCGAGCAACGCAAAATAGTGACAAATCCAGGCGACCGAGCTTTAAACTTCGTGAATCGAGCCGCGTAACTTGATCAACACACTAAATATAATACAGCAAGCCTAAGCCAAGCCATCCTTCCTTCCTTCCCTGCGCATTTCCACGTCTTTCCGTCCCTCTCACACTCTTATCATCTCCACACATAACCGAAACCACACATGCTTTGAACAAAGCAACCGCAACAAGGCCAGAAACGGAAATCTCGTCGTTAACAGTGGCTTCCCTCATAAACTAAACCCAACCCTGGCTCTGCCTCAACAAAACCGAAGGAGTTTCTTTCCTCTGGAAATTGCACGGGTCACCGCGGTTTCCGTCTCTGTTACTTGGCCACGTGGCCCACTTTAGGCCACTTTGAGCTGGCCCACTGCCGCAACCCAAGCGCCACGTAGCGACAGGCGTCATGAATGACCGTCGAAATATAAGCATTGAGCAGGATTATCGCCAAAAATCCGTTGCTGTCCTGTGTGTCTATTATTACGACGATACTGCGGCTGCGCTTGTGTGGTAGCAGAGCCTCTGGATGCGTAGAATTTATTGTCATTCATTCATCCATTCATTAGTCTGTGGCTCTACTGCGCAAAACTTTGTGTCATGCGGCCCCCTTGTTCCGCCATTTCGGGAGGCTTATTTTCTATTAATGTGCTCTGCTGCTTCTACGTGATCCTTGACCCTGTGTCTGACTTAGGCTCGCCATTTGTTTTTGTTGTTGTTGTTGTGCCCGTCGCTTTTGCCGACACACGCAGAAACAAATCGCAAATGCAAAAGCATTTTGCTTTCGCAGGTGTCACCGTGTCGGGGTTTTCTTCTTCTTCAAGCTAGCACCGTAGGAACCTCCGTAAAAAGCACAGGTAATAATTTAAAATATGTGCATTGTGTAACGAACCTTCTTCCTCTTGGTGTGATTTTTTTCCACATTGAGAGCTTCGGTTTCGCACCGCCACCATGGCCATGTTTGTGGTTTAATTTGCAATTTAGAAATCTACGGCACACGATGTACACGTTACATATCAAGGATTACGTTAAAGATACATGTTAATGAATTAATGAATACGTAATTCAAAATGATTTTCCAAGTAAACATCGTGGAACACGGTAAAAGGATAGATACTTTTTGTTCATTTACTTCAACTCCAAGGGTTTTGCGAGGGAAGGAGTTTCGGGTTAACATGAAATTCTTATTGCTTACCACTAACACTAATGATTATGTTATCTAGAATCGTCGTTATATTACACTGTCCATCATGACTCCAAAGGGTTCTCGACCAGACCAGTACGTCACCCTAATTAACGCTGTGATGGCTTAGAGGACGGAAAGAGTGCCAATTTTTATGGAATTGATTGAAAGAGTTCAACTAAAACCTACTATGATTTCTGGTATGCAAATTGGAAAAATAGAACAAAGAAGAACCTTTGAAATGCAAGTAGAAAGTTTAACGTCATGCGCTTGGGATTCGATCTTCGCACCGATTAAAGTTGCTCTCTTTGGCCAGCGAAAAATATAAGAAAAGTAAGAAAGAAAAAAAGCACAGCGCATTTCCTTTTTACGCAGCACTTTAGTTTTTTCAACGCCTTCTACTTTCGGAAAATGAACAACCGTTCATCATACCAAGGCACCTTGATACCATTCCTTTCTTCACATGAACTAATACAAAAGTTGGTTTTTTTATTAAGAAAATGGGGCCAGATTTTCCTTCTTTTTCAGGAGGGAACAAGAAACCTATAAATAATTCTATCTATGAGGAAAAGACGTTGAACGACGAAAACAATTTTAATTTATCGTGGACTGCACATCAGCCCATGTAACGTTTTTTGGAGCAACGAGGCTGAAATTTGTATCGCTGTCACCCAGAGACCAATGCAGGTATAATTGGTGGACCTTTCACGGATATGGACTGATTTTTTAAATGCTACCAAAATTTCGATGATAAAGACACCTCGTTCTCTTTATCGTATTTGTTTTTCTCAACGTGATTTATTATAGAACTCAAAATGGGTGTAGGTGGATTCGCAAATGTGGGTCGTTACCATGAGGGTAGGTTCCATGGGGGTAGTTGCCGGCAAGGCCAAATCGAAAGGTCAACCTCTGGTATTTGTTTGTTATGTGCGGAGTGGTTTTAGATGGACGGCCTCCGAGAAGCTGTCAAGTGCTCTCACACAAAACCAAGCACTATGAAATTCTAAATCTTTGACAGCACAACGGAGGGGCTTTTACTAATCCACCCTTTCCACACACACCCTCTTAGGGTTAGTGTTCCAAGAAAATCAACCAAGCATTGCTTTATGTTTAGATGACCTATTAGCCTATAAGCGCTAATCGTAACATCTAACTGGTCAACCTGTGGCACAAACCTCACCTTAATCTATTTGTGTTCGTATAGATCATTCGCCCTTCACCTAACATTCCACCCTCACATGATAATGTGCAAAGTTAGATCATTGGCCCTTCACCTAACATTCCACCCTCACATGATAATGTGCAAAGTTAATGTCCCTTTGCCACCACATGCTAAGGTCCCATCACTACTAACATGTCCACAACATTCTACTTGTAACAAAAACTCCATGTGTCCTTGCCTCTACCCTTTCTTGATCATGCCACATGGCACCAACTACTAATTTGCGGTAAGGGATGACTTGAGCACCATTTTGGCAATGTGATGAGCGGCAAGGTACCCCTGTGCTCAACCATACGAATACGAGCATGTAAGCGCGAAATGGTCGAACTCCGTAGATGGACTAGTTGTGGCACCTAGACAATTATACATTAATCACAACTCGCTATCTTCTCACTTGGACTAATAATTGCTCTATCATGTATGGTTTAGTCCAAAGTGAGGTGTATGATGTGATCCCTACTACTATGCTACTCCTTAGGGCAATAAGAGGTAACTTAATTAAACTAATGGGCAATAGGAAATAAGATCTAAGCTAGCCTAAGTGCGATGAGCATCCGTCCTTATTCATCCACACACATCTTGGACTTCGTGTACTACTCCTAGAATTACCAAGCACACATCACTCAAAGCACAACGCGATACGCTACTGGGTTACCACATAGTTACACTTAAATGTTCATGATTAAGGTGTACTCATTTCGCATTAACAACAGGAATAGTAAATGACAATAAATGAAATATTAAGTAAGAAAATAGCAATAAATAATCAACAATTAAAACAGTTAAAAGCTAAGTGAATGCTGCAATGATAGAGTAATCTCAATCTTTATTGCCGATTGTGTGCATGTCCAAGTACGTCACACTCGAACAAAGGTTTCATACAATTACAAGCATCACACTACAGGCATGCATTGAGAATAACTGAAAGCTAAACTACCAAAAGAAAAGAACTTCTAACTATCTAATTGCACTACTCCCTAATTGACTTACTATGCACCTGAGTGTTATATTTATAAGCTAACACAGAAATCATGATATTGTGTATACGATATCGTATCCAGGCTGCAATATTGCATACCCAATATTGAGGCCTGGCAAACTGTGATTCATCACAATGTCATTTGACACTTTAACATACTAATGTGGAATTTGTTGCCCTTTGGGTTGGCCCTCTCTTTGTCTATTTAGCTTTGTTTGAATCCCATGTAACCCCATTTTGTTATATTGGTTTTAAGTAATATATCGCTTTTGCATTTTTACTAAAAAGAAATATCACAAGCTTGACACCAAGTAAAAATTATTAATATATATATATATATATATGAAAATCTTTCCAATTTTAGAACTATCTGCTAACATGTATAGCCTTATAATTGATACTTTGAAAAAAGAAATAAGTGAAGAAAATTAATTGTTAGTAAGGAAGAAGGTCCCACTTCTAACAAAATTTCCGTTACTTTTCAATATTCATGCTTGAACTTAAAATGGCAAAAGGATTTGAGATAAAGAGCTATGGCTTAATACCAATATTTGTATCAAACCAAAAAAGTGGTAGCACTTGTGGAAGATCTTCACATTGTCACTTTTTATTAATCTTACATCAAGAATCTTCACCATCAACTGTAACCTTCTTGTCAACACTAGTTTTAATCTTTGAGTCAATATTATTCTTGTCAAACAAGGAAAAATTTACCTTACAAGCTATCTGTTCAGGCTACTTAATACTTTCTCCAGTAGTAATAAAATTATACACTATAGCTTTTGTCTAAAGTTAAAGGTAAATATTGTTAGTTGATGAGTCGCAATATCGGGACCGCGATATCGGAGCCCGCAAAGCGATATCAAACATCCGATATTAGAACCTGTCTCATTGCCTATAAATAAGAGGTGGGCGCACTTGGTTTTAGAAGGAGATAATTAATTTTCTTAGTCCCGTAACCCGAACTCTTGCAATTTTCCCTTTCCAGAGTTAGAATTATTTCTAAGTGTCCACAGTACAAGTCATAAAGTGAACAGATCTTTATTTGAGCATTGGGTACTTGAGCACACCTTGTGTCCAGAAATAAAGACGAACTTTGTGATAGACCTTGCAACATTAAGAATAGCTTATTTGTTGCATTTAATGTTATTTATAATTATTTAATGCTTTCATTAGTTAATTGGTTGTTTTTATCAATTTGTTAATTTTCAACAAGTAAGCACACTCACTACGACCACTTCAAGCATACATGGAACACTTGGTAACCCAGTAACGACTAACGTTTGGTAATCCCAGTAGTGTTACACTGGTTTAGGATGTGTACGGAGAGTGGCAATGAATGCTGGTGTTAGGACTAGTTAAAGCACAGTTGTTGAACTCCGCAGACTAAATGCCTTAACACCACAAGAAACACTTGGGGTTAATCGTTCATTGTCTTCCCAGGCTTGCTTGTAAGTGTCACGGTGTATGGTTAAGCAAGTCTGAGGTATGTGATTTTTTTGGTATTTTTCGGTTTATCTTCTATGCTATCAGAGGAAAGGGTTGAGAAACTAAGCTAACTCTAACTAATGTCCTAAGTCTAA
>MNCI01026399.1:420414-442125 GCA_015680685.1 Gnetum montanum | reverse complement strand
CCTCTTATTTATAGATATGGCGGCGGGACGCGATATCGCGTACGCGATATCGCAGGGCAAGACGCGATATCGCGGCCCAGTGCAGGTCGCGTCTCATCAATTTCATTTCTCCATTCTAAGCACCAAGAACATAAAACATAAAAAAGCATAAAAATCACATACCTCAAGTTTACTTAACCATACAATCATGCCATACAAGTAAGCTTGGGAAGACAATGATCGCCTAACCCATCCTTGTTCTATGAAGGCGCATGAGCACTTGGTCCTTGGAGTTTGACCAAATCGGGCGAGAACGCTTGTATTCGTATTGTTGAGCATAGGGGTACCTCGCCGCTCATCATTGGCATCATTGCCAGGGACTTTGTTGTTTATGCGCTAATTAGAACTTAGGAATCCTCCCATCATTGGAACAAACCCTTAGGGTTAGTAACCCCACAATCATCTAAAAGAGAAGAGTATTGCACACTAAATAATTAATCATGTCTCCTTCTTCTTACGAAAGTGCTTCACCGCCTAGGTCCGACACAATGAACAATCGGAGGCAAAGTGTACAGGATAATCTACCAGTACCCCAATAGTTTCGCTTGGTATACATTCATCCTAACGAGTATGTACCAAACTTTACCTTTATCCTCCACCAGGATGAACAACTATGTTGGCATGATTTAGAAGGTAACATAGTATTACCTCCCGATCACTCAATCCCAAGCATGCTTCTTCATGCTCTCACATGAATTGGTATGTAGCACTTACAATTAGAGTACATTATGCATGAACAAGATTCGAGAGATTATCAACCCACGGAGGCACAATGTCAAAGGGACCTACAACAGGAGAGACATTATAAATCTATGAAGGGGAAGTGGTCTCAGGATGTCCCGTATGTCCTAAGTGAAAATGAGGATGGTGAACCTACCTCAGGAGGTTTCCCACAAAATAATGTTCCTCCCATTGACTTCAGTCAAGGGGTTGTGTATTAGAATCTTCACTCAACTATCCATAACCTAGATTCTGGTACCGACGGACACAAAGGGTCCAAAAAAGGAACATGAACGCATGACAAAGATGGACATTCTGATCGTAACCGCGATAGAGGCCACGACCACCGAAGAGAAGGTAGCAGGCACCATCATGGTGCTAGTCCTCCTTCACCTTCACTGATGAGCGGCTAGGTATCCCTATGCCCATCCATATGAATCACGAGCATTCACACGCAACCCGGTCGAATTCCGTAGACTGTAAATACTTAACATACACCAGACTCTAACCAGTGGAACTTTGGGTTAGAACGGTCATTATCTTCCTAATCTCACTTGTGATGTTCCGTTTACAATGGTTAAGTGAGACTAAGGCTAATGATTTTTATAGCTTTTCGCATATCTTTTGGTGGCTAATTTAAGGTATGAAAGGTAAGGAATAAACTATTATCTAATCTCTAGTTATCCTAGTTTATATTCTAACTACTCCTAGCATAAGCCTCTGGTCCCATCTTCCGAGCACGTTCTGAGCATTTCCTAACACTGCTGGGATACCAGACGTTAAGCGTCGCTAGGCTTACCAAGTGTTTGGATTACGTTCGAGATGGTCGTACTTATGTCTTTTATGAATTGCAAATGAACACTAACGATCGAAATTATAATAATAAAAACATGAATAATTAAGAAGTAATCAATAAAGCATAAATAAGTAATTAATAAAGCATAAACATATTAAACTATTAAATGCATGAAATAATTAAGTCCAAATGCAGCAAGGTATGCTTGAACAGTTCGTCTTTATTGCTGTCACGCCAATGGGCTCAGATACATCAACGCTCGAATAAAGATCCGATCACTTTTCTTACACCTGCTGCGGGCACTTGGAAAATATTCTATCTCTTGCGAGAGCAAACTGCAAGAGCTTCGCTACAACTACTCAAAAAGATGCCTTAATGAGGCGGAAGTCCCTCTTATTTATAGGTCGAGATGGCGGCTACGTAAACGGGGCCACGTCAACGCAGGAAGGCCACGTTGACGGGCCCGCGTCGACGTGGCTACGTAAATGCAGCCTTGTCAACGTGGTGACTCAATGATACTTCATCATTCACCTTCATCATCTCCTTCCCCCTCTCCTTCAAGATCTGAATGCAATTGCAAGGGAAAATACCCTAAGGATAATGGTAGAAGAAATAGGGATCATAGACAAAACAGTTGAGAAAGGGGACGAGGGCATTCTAGAGAAACACACCATGAAAGGAGGGAGAGTAGGGAACAACATAGGCATCAAAGATGCCATAGAAAATACGATCATGATGAACCCCTACTCGCTACCCAAAGTATGCTAGATATAACTAAGGCCGATAGGAACCCAACAAGGCACCAAAAGGACAAGAGGATCAAAAGATTAGACATGAACAATATTCCACGATTTGAAGGGGGATACAACGCTAATCCTTAAAATCATCTACAAGCATTTTATGATGCATGTGCCTTGCAAAATATAGAAAACGAGTGGAAAAAACTAAAGTTGTTTTCACAGACACTGATCAAGGAAGCGAAAAGCTGGTACCGGTCCTTAGAACTAGAATCCATTCATTAATGGAGTACCATGTTAGAGTTATTCAACAATAAGTATCAAACATACTCCTAAGTGTCCAACCTACATAAGAAAATCCAAGGATGGAAACAAGGAGGACACAAACCTTTGGATGCTGCCATGGGCCGATATTATGCATTATTACATCGTTGCCTTACCCATGGTTACTCGAAGAGGGAACAACTACGCCATCTTGTAGATGGGCTTAGGTACGAAACGTGAAGAACCCTTGGGACTTATGCCCAAGGGAGACTATCCTAGCTTAGAGCCTATTAAGTACAAAGATTATTGGAGCAAGTTGCCAAAGAGGAAAGTGAGTTAAAGAAAAGAGAAAGTGTGGAGGAATACAACAGAGATCCTTCCCTCCAAAACAAGGAAGTTAGATTTTGTGAAGATGAAGAAGAATCGCCACTTGAAAAGATGGTGAATAGGAAAACTTTGCCCATTTAGAAATTTGCATTAGAAGTATCAGCAAAGGTAGATCAAATGTGGAACTCCTTAAATGATAAATTTCAAATCGTTCTAAAAATAGTAGAGGAGTCTAGAGAGCAAAGTAGTGATCGAAAGAGAAGGAAAAAGAGAGATGCTGAATATGCACATAACAAGGGTAAGGGCAAAGTTGCCTTCATTGAAGAGGTTGTGGATTTAGATACCGAAAATGATAGCGGATGTGAGATATGCCAATATGACCATCCTAAGGGATGTTTCCTAGTAGTGTCACATTTACAAGAGTCTGGGGTGTATGCACTAAACCCATGATTAAACAAACGGTAAACACCCTGAAGGTTACCTTATCCTCAAGGTAACCTAAGGCAGTTCCACCAACCCTTGATGTATTATCTGAGTGGAGCTCCACCACAACCAAATGAATAGTATCAACAGTGGCAACACCCACAATCATGGGGAATGCCACCACCACGTCAATAGTATCCTTACCATCAACTTGACTTGTACGAATACTACGTGTAGTAGCCGATCTCTCCACGTGACTCCACTAGTCACGTCACTTCTCAGCCTCACTACCAAACCCACGAGTACTATAGAACTCCTTCTCCTAGGGGAGATGTTCCACAAACATACTATCCTTCTCATCTGGCTACACATCTTCCACCCTTAGCTCCATTACCACCTGCTCCAACTATGCAGGGTGAGCTTCCTGCCCAGCCACAACAATGTAACGCTATAAGGGCTATCAACCCTCAACCTACTATTGGTTCAAACAACCACACAAAAAAGAGACCTTTCTTTAGAACCAATAGTCCAACCAAGTCCTTACAACCACAAGAGGCTAATTCTCCAAAGGCCTCACCATCATTCGAATCTTTAGAGCTTCCTTCGAACCAAAGACGACACTCAACGCACATGGTCATGTTGACTCATGCCATTACCGATTGGATTAAAGTTGGCCGTCTTCCGAGGAAATTCTCTGATCTTGGAAGCCCTCTTATTTATTTACAGATCGTGGGAAATGAGCCTTGTAAAGCTCTTTTGGATTCAGGTTCTAGTGTTAACTTAATCTCTCAAGAAATGTACAAAGCTTGGAACCTGCCTCCACTAAAAAAAAGTAACATTCGTTTAGAGTTGACCAACCAGTCCATCACTGTTCCATTAGGACTAGTTGAGGACATTGTCACCACTGTTTGTGTGTGGTCATATCCAGTCGATTTCCTAGTGATTCAAGTCAACAACTATAAGGGGGACTTCCCAATCATTATGGGAAGAGCATGGCTAAGAACAATTGATGCATGCCTAGGAATACATGATCTTTCCCTAGAAATATCAAAGGAAAATACATTCAGAAAGATTGAGAACAAGAAAGTTCCATGCATTGCATATAGTGACACAGGGTGTAATTGCATGCAGGGGGGGTAGTTCATACAATGTTTAACATTGCCTACATGCAACTAGTGTGCATAAATAACTAACATACAAAGATGCCTGTATGTAGCAGCCACAAGATAGGAAGGCACCCAGTGGTTGACAGTTGACCAAGAGAGTAATTCAACTATATGCATGGAACCAACTAAGAGCTTGACTTGCACCTACATTGATAGCATAGATACATTAGAGTAAGTCCATTGCCAACTTCCAAGTATTGATACCCAAAATACCAACTGGGGGAAGTTGGAAATCCCTAACGAATTTAAGCAAGATCCCCTCGAGTTAAAACCATTGCCCACCGGTATGGAGTACACATTCCTCAAGAATGGAAAATTAGTAATCATTAATGGTAAGCTCACTTCCCAACAAAAAGAAAGACTGTTGAGGATGGTAAATAAATGGTCAAAAGCCTTTGCTTGGTCATATCTCGAATTAACTAGAATAGATCCTAGGATATGCCAACATAGAATTTACACTGATCCCTCCATGAAGCCTCGATGAGAACCGTAAAGGCGACTGAACCCAAAGCTTAAGTAAGTGGTTAAGGAAGAAATTGAACAACTTCTAAAAGCTAGGTTCATCTACCCCATTGCTGATAGTGAATGGGTTACTCCATTAGTCATTATGCCTAAAAAGGGAGGCAAATGGAGGGTGTGTATAAACTTTAGGTTGTTGAACATGGCAACATTGAAAGACCATTTCCCATTGCCATTCGCCAACCAAGCCTTAGATACCATTGCAGGGCATTGCTACTATAGTTTTCTGGATGGTTACAATGGATACAATCAAATTCAAATAGCACTAGAAGACCAAGCCAAGACTACATTCACGAGTCCTTGGGGGACATTAGCATATAGATAGATGTTGTTTGGCTTGTCAAATGGCCTAGTAACATTTCAACGTCTAGTTCTAAGTATATTTCAATAGCAAATAGGGAATGGTATGAAGCTCTTTATGGACGATTTCTCCACTTACGGAGTAGACTTCGAATAAGCATTAGACCGATTAGAGCAAGTACTGAAACGATGTGTCGAAACCAACTTAATTGGCAAAAAATCCATTTAATGGTCCAAGAAGGTGTTGTATTAGGGCACAAGATTTTACAAACAGGGATAGAGGTAGATCCTAAAAAGATTAAAGTCATCTAAGGAATCACTCATCAACCTGAAACTGTAAAAGACATCAGATCATTCCTTGGACATATTAGCTATTATAGACACTTCATAGAGAACTTTTCAAAGATTGCAAAATCGTTGGTAGAATTAACAAAAAAGGACGTACCCTTTGAATGGACTAGGGAATGTGAGTTAGCTTTCCAAACCTTGAAATAGAAACTCATAGAAACACCAATTCTATAAGCTCTTGACTGGTCCAGATAGTTCCACATAATGACTGATGCATCCAAATTTGCCTTAGGAGCCATACTTACACAGTTAGATGACCAAAAATGCCCCTATTACATTCACTGTGCAAGTCGAAGTATTACTAGTGCACAACTCAACTACACCACAATAGAAAAAGAATTATTGGCTATGGTGTTTGCACTAGAAAAATTTAGGCACTATGTATCGAGCTATAAGATATTTTTACACATGGATCATAGTGCAATACGGTTCTTAATGAATAAACCAATGGTAAGCCCTGGCATCGTATGATGCTCATGATCTTACAAGAGTTTGATCTTACAATGATTGATTGTAAAGGCACCGAGAATGTTGTCGCTGATCATTTATCTCGGTTATGATAGGACAACAAAGAGGATGAATATCCAATTTTTGACCGTTTCCCTGATGAACTCCTCTTTGCAGGTGTGATAAACAATCACTTAACCACTGTTATGAATTGGTATAGTAGCATTCTCACTTATCTGCTTACACAAGAAACACCACAAGGGTCAATGAGATGGGGGAATGACTGCTAGAATGGAGGATCCACAACAATGGTAACAACCTTTAGAACCCTTCGACATATGAGGTATTGATTTTAAGGGGCCTATTACACCAATGTCTAATGGAAAAGCATACATCGTTGTTACTGTTGATTCTTTTACAAAGTGGGCAGAAGTAGCCACTATTATGGACTGTACATCATCTACCGCTGCATAATTTGTTCAAAAACAAATCATAAACAGGTTTGGCATGCCTCGTGCACTTATTTTTGACAATGGTACACATTTTATAGGTGTGACTTTTCGAAAGCTGATGCAACGCTTAGGAGTTGAACATAAGCTAACTACACCATATCATCCTCAAGCGGATGGTCAAGCCGAAGTCACCAATAGGGAGATCACAAGAATATTGACATGGACCATGAGCAAATATAGGTGAGATTAGAGCACTAAACTAAACGATGCTCTTTGGGCATACTGCTTCACATGGAAACTCCCTATAGGCTACTCTCCCTATGAGTTAGTGTACAGTAAACTTCCAACACTTCCTATCCAAGCTGAGCTCTGTACACTATCTACAGCATGTGACCTCAACCTTGACCTCAATCTAGTACAGAAAGAATAGTTGATGAACCTTAACTTGATAGATGAAAATCGATTAGCCACCCTGTCATCCAATGAACTGCATAAGGCCTTCAACAAGCAACGTCATGACTTAAGGATTAGAAAAGTCAAACACCAACCAGGAGATAAGGTTCTATATTGGAATCCCACACATGTGCCACAATGAACTAAATTTCAAATGCCATGGGAAGGACCTTATATTATTCATGAAACTTTTCCCTCAGGGGCCATGATGATCTATAAACCTAAAAGCCCAAATAAGAAATTACTGGTCAACATCCAACAAACCAAACCTTTCCATGAGCCTACAACAGCCAGTACTAATACTACCTCTGTTAATGGACAACCTTGCTCATTATTTTGGATCTCCTCCTTCTAACTTAGTTTTGGGGGAGATGGCCACCAATGCTAGTCATTTTGAGCCTTAGTTTCTTTTGTCTTTTTTGTTTTATGCATTTTTGTTTTACACATTCTTCTTCTTTACTTATTTTTGTTTTACACCGTCGTTAATATTTTTTACTATTTCTTTCTCTATTATATTTTGTTTGAATAAATCTCACTCATCATATAATAAGTGCTCATGATGGTGGAGAATACTATAATAGTGTTGATTGCTAATGTTTGGTTTTTACCTTTGACTTTTAATGTTGATGCTAAAATATGGTTTCTTTTGATAAAATAGGCAATGAGTCCACGTCGTCCATTCATCCATTCAACTCTATGGTCTCCCTTAATCTTGGAACTATATTGTCCATTTTTCTAAGTAAACTTATTAATGAATTAGTGGCTTGGTATTCTTCAAACCAAGGAAAGATTCAAATGGATTGAAAAGGGTGTGACCTTAAAGGGATTCGACGCATTTGTGCTGGCTATTCTCTTGGGTACTTAGATGTTTTTCATAGGTTTTGCACCATTTTGCTCTTGACCAAATATCAGGAAGTTAACTAAATCAAGTAAGTATTTGCATGGTGTGGTTCTCATAAAAAAAAAACCTGGTGGGAATTCAAAGCACACCCCTTAGACATAATAAAGAAACATGGGCTACAAGCATTGGTTATGGCACTGGAAAGACATGTTACCCATGCCTAAACATTCCCTCTAACTCAGGCCCTTTCTTGCTTCCTACTTCTCTATCTTTCCCTTGTTGGAATGTTGATGACTTTGTGGACACATTCTTGTTGCTTCAGGAGGATGGGTTGGTCTACTACATTCATGCGAGGTCACTGGATGTGGTTAGTTTTAATCTGGATTTGGAATGAATTCTATTAAGTCACCTTAATCATATACTATACAAGGGACTTTACACAACTGATGAGTGGCTAGGTATCCCTACACTCAACCATACGAATACAAGCATTCACACATGATGAGCTGCGATATCGCGTACGTGATATCGAGGCCTACTGCAATGTCTATAAATAAGAGGCGGCTTTCCCTTGTTCACTCATCTAGACTTAGACCCTTAGCCAAACTATAGTAGTTTTACCATTCCAGAGTTAGAATAATTCCTGTGTGCCCGCAGTAGGAGTCCTAAAGTGAACAGATCTTTATTCGAGCAAATTGTACCTGAGCACACATTTGTGTATGGTAATAAAGACGAACTTTATGATAAACCTTGCAACATATGGACTAAGCTAAATAGTAATTAATTATTGTTGAATGTTTAAATGCTTTCTTAGTTAATTAATCTCTCTCAACCCTTAACTCTCCTAGTTAAGTACACTTAGTACGACCACTTCGAGCATGTGTGTAACGCTTGGTAACCCAGTAACGATTAGCGTTTGGTAATCCCAGCAGCGTTACACTAGTTCAGGATGTGTGTGGCAAGTGGGAATGGATACTAGTGTTAGGAACTATTAGAACCTAGTTAATGAATAGTTAATGTAAGTTAGTCACTTAGTCCTCTCAACCCTTTTCCCCCAGTGCATGCCCGCAGTGTGATGATTGTAATTGTACAGCATCCTTATTCGAGTGTGACGTACTTGGACACGCACATGACCGACAATAAGGATCGAGATTACTTCATCATTGCAACATCCACTTAGCTTAATTACGTATTTAATTGTTATTGGTATTTACTACTTTCTTAATTAACATCTCTTCACCCTTATCTCCTAGTAATGCGGAATGAGTACGACTTAATCACGAGCATTCAAGTGTGACTACTTGGTAACCCAGTAGCGTACTTAGGCCATGCACTTGGTAATCCCAGTGGCAGTTGTGCACGAGGTCCAAGATGTGTACGGATGATTAAGGAATGGATGCTCATCACACTTAAGCCTGCTTAGACTCTCTCTCTCTCTCTCTCTCTCTCTCTCCTAGTTTAAGTAATATTACTTTCCATCATACTCAGGAGTGGTACTAGTGTAGAAACACATCATACACCTCACTCTGGACTAAACCATACATGACAAAGCTAATACTAGTCCAGGTGGGAAGACAACGAACTGCGACCTACGAGTAACTATCTAGATACCATAACTAGCCTGTCTGCAGAGTTCGACCGGATCGTGCGTGAAACGCACGTATTCATATGGTTGAGTGTAGGGGTACATCGTCACTCATCATTGGCGTTGTTGTCGGGGACGGTGCTAGTTCTCTATATTAGTTATATCATACAAGGTTGCTGTATAGGAATTAACGATATATCTTTTATGGAGAAATAATTACAAAAAGTCACATACAAATTCACACACAATTTCACAACAATGTCTCTCTCACAAGACTATGACCCTGCAACCACTAATGAGGCAATTCATTGGAGAACCAATAGAATTGATGCTGAAGATGAAGTCTAGAGTACTCAACCTTATGCAGGAGTCCCCTATGTTTATGAACACCCCAACGATACTCAAAGACTCTCATCATCCAACTCTGACATCTCTAGTGAGGATGAGACATCCCATAGAACGAGGAGGCCTGAAAGGCCTAGGACCTTCTCAATAACTAACAAGAACTTACTTGGGAATGATTGGAAGACTTACAAAATTCATAATGAGTTTTATAGTTCCTTCTCTTCCTCTACTCCTTCAACGTCAGATTGTGACACAGATGACTATCTTTCAAGGGATCGGTGTAGAACTAAAAATCGAGCTCACAAAAAAAAATCAAGAACGCCAACATGAATAGGGGCAACATCATCCCAACTCACAAACTCACAACCTACTTAGTGACGATGAACCCCTACTGTTCACTAAGAGCCTAACGCCTATACAAGAGGCTGTTCGAATCTCCCATAGGCATCGTAAAGAGAGCCACCTACCCAGGCTCGATTTAAACAACTTCCCTAATTTCTCAGGAGGCTATGACTTAGATCCGCAACAACATTTACAAGCCTTCTACGATGCTTGTGCATGGAACAACATTGATAACGGTTGGCAAAAACTCAAGCTCTTTCCTATGACACTCGTTGGCCAAGAAAAAGTATGGTATAGATCATGAAAAACCAAATTCAATACAACGTTGACCAAAAATGGTAGAACTCTTTAACAAAAGATATCAAACCTACGCAAGAGTGTCGGCCTTGAGGAGAAAAATCCAAGAGTGGAAACAAGCACAACATGAACCCTTGGACATGGCCTTAGAAAGATATTATGCACTGCTAAACAACTGTCCAGGCCATGAGTTCTCCGAGGAAAGGCTAATATATCATATCATTGATGGGCTTCGTGATGAAACAAGAGAGACCCTAGGGATGTATGCCCAAGGTCAACTATACGAACTACAAACCCATAAATTCCAAGAGCTTATTAAGCGGGTAGAAAAAGAAGAAGGAGAAATGGCTAGATGGGAGAGTGTTGAAAAACATCAACGGGACCAAAATCTAACTTAACAAAGGTCCATAATCATAAAAAGGAGAAATCAACCTATCTCAACGAGGAAGAACCATCTTTGCCAGTACCATAATCATTAGATGAAATTGAGGCAAGGATCAATAAGAGGTTGGAATGGATGCATAAAAAGTGTGGGGAATATATCAATATTATTGGAGATAGAGTTTTGACAACTTGAGAAGCAGGACCAAGTATCATTAGACATTCGGAAAGAAGGGATAAGGAAAATAAGGGCTCAACTACCAATCATACGTATGAATGCAACATTTGCCTGTACGATCACCCCAAGGGTCAATGCCCAATCCTGTTACATCTATATGAGCATTGGGGAAACATGTTACATCCAAAGTTCGTACAGAGATACTGTGTTCGATCATAGTGGCAACAATCCCAGTCGTGGGGAAAGTGATCCCTAAGCTGGAGACACCCTTTGTATCATTTGAATTCAAATGCTTATTTAGTTCAACATCCTGTTTGCCCAACTGGGCCAACATACTCTATCTCACCGCATTATCATTCTCCCCAATACTATCAGCCCATGTCCTCAACACAACCATCGCCTTGTGTACCTTACACTTCTCCAAAATTTGAACGTTGTCATCCTTTTCCTCCTTCTACATCGCCACCTATTGTTCCTAAAGTGTCTACACCACAGCAACAACCTTCGAATTTTACTTGTGCTACTAGTGCCAACAACAGTGAGAGACCTCAACAACATCAAAGGCATCCCTTCTTTAGAAATGACCATAGGAAGGGACAACACAATCCCAAGGCCACTACATCCTCCAACTCAGCACAAGTACAACACTATGGCGCACCCCTCTCTTCGAACGTAATGCCTCATGTTACTTCAACCAGGCCACCAATTAATACTCCAACAACCATGCGACCTAATGAATATTGCCACATGGGGAGACATGTTGATCCTTGCATACCATCTTATGGTTATAACTTACCCAACTATGTCAACTCTAATTAAGTGTGTGAACCCCAATGGGGTCAGTATGATCGGGTCCCAATATTTCCAACATGCAAGGATCCTAACCTTACATTTATTAATTCTAGTCATGCTCAACCATTTTGCTATGGGGGGTATCCTCCATTCTAACAACACAGAATTAATAAATATTTTTCTATTTCTTTAATTTTTCAACTTTTTGTTTTCCAGTTTTTCACCTTTTAATTAATTGTTTTATCTTTTTGTCTTTTAAGTTTTTGTTTTACACATTTTTGTTTTACAAATTTCTTTAACTTTTCTTTTTTTTTGTTTTGCAACATTGTTTATACTCTTTCATTTCTTTGTGTGTTGTTTATTTTGTTAAGTTCGTCACCTAATAAGTGCTCCTGATGGGGGTATGAACTGTATTCCATTGATTGCTAATGTTTGGTTTTTACCTTTGAGTTATAATGTTGATACTAAGGTATAGTTCTTTTGATATAAAAAGCATGAGTCCACATCATCCATGCATCCATGAATTTCTATGGTCTCTCTTGGCTTGGAAATGTATGGTCCCCTTCTTAATAATAGAACTACCAACAAATCGGTGACTGGGCATTTCTCAAATTGAGGAAGGACTCAAGGATTGAAAAGGGTGTGACTTCAATGGGGTTTGATGCATTTGTGCTGGCCATTCTCTTGGGTGCTTGGATGTTTTCTTCTTGAGTTTTCTTTACCATTCCAACGTTGCTCCATTATCGGGAAGCTGAGCTAATAAAAAATAATCAGTCTTTGCATGGTGTGGTTCTCACGCAAAAAAAANAAAAAAAAAGAAAAAGAAAAAGTGAGAATTCAAAGCACACCCCTTAGATGAAATAATCATCTGGGCTACAAGCATTGGTTATGGAACCAAACAAATGTGTTCCCTCTAACCAAGGCCCTTTCTCGCTTCCTACTTTCTCCTTTCTCGTTCCTCAGAATGGTGGTGACTCTTTGGCGGAAGCATTCTTGCTACTTCCAGTGGATGGATTGGCCAAGTGTATTAATGCGAAGTCACTGGATGTGGATTGTTTGAGGCTGGATTTGGAATGAGATCTACTAAGTCACGTTAATCATAACTACACAAGGGGCTATACACCACCTTGTTGTTGGGATTCCATTCCATTCTTTTCTCTTCATCATTCTTCCTCCATTATTCTACCTCATTGCCTATCATACCAGTAGTCTATATTTTGGTTGATGCATTGTTTTATGTTTGGTAAATTCTTGTGGTTAAGACTTTAAATCTTGCTTCCAAATGACATTTCTAGAGCCTACGGACTCTTTGAATGTAGGACTGCCAAGGCATTAAGGGCATGAGCCTGCTTTGGGGAGGACCCACTGGCATTTCTATTTGGTGCATCAATTAACTTCTTTCCCTTAAAACATCTACACAATCAACATTTATTTTGTTTGTTTCCACCTCTAACATCCATTTTATCAGCATTTTCGTTGTTTCTTTTTCTCCATCTTTCTTATTCCTTATATTTTTCCATTCTATCGCTACCAGAGGATTGCTCTTAGTCATGGGGGTCTTGGTCCAATTTTTTCAATTTTCTCCTAACCCCTACACCTTACACCTTCGGTAGTCACCAGTGTTATATCTCCAGAATCCGTATTAGCCATATCAAAACTTAGGCAATAGATCGTACATCGAGGCAAGGTATTGATTGCATTGTGATTTATTTATCCTTGCTAATATGAGATTGTGTTGTGTGTGCAGATGGCAATCATACAACAATGGACTGGTGCTGGAGGAAACACTTAGGATGGATTGGTGCTGGAATAGTCATGCAAGGAACAAGATTGATGGTGCGGCTATGGATGCACAATAGAAGGCACAATTTTGGCATTGGCAGAAACACATCTTCTTCTTTTCTTTCTCTTCTCTCTCAGCTGCCAAACAAGGCTGGATGTCAAATGTGTGTAGTGTTCACTCTTGTGGTCATGAACACTAGTATGCCATGTATTGTAATGATGATCCGTTCACATGTCACCCCATTCACCATTGGTGTCATTCAAGTCAATAATCCCATACCTTTCCAATATTTTGTAAGGAACTCGAGGACGAGTTTTCATTCAGTCATGGGGGTATGATGAGCCATGATATTGCGTACGCGATATCGCGTACGTGAGATCTCGTACGCGAGATTGCGGCCCACCACAATGTCTATAAATAAGAGATGGCTTTCCCTTGTTCACTCACTTAGACTTAGACCCTTAGCTAAAATCTTGTATTTTTACCATTCCAGAGTTAGAATAATTCCTATGTGTCCATCGTAGGAGTCCTAAAGTGAACGGATCTTTATTCGAGCAAATTGTACCTGAGCACACATTTGTGTACGGTAATAAAGACGAACTTTATGATAAACCTTGCAGCATATGGACTAAGCTAAATAGTAATTAATTATTATTGAATTTTTAAATGCTTTCTTAGTTAATTAATCTCTCTCAACCCTTGACTCTCCTAGTTAAGTACACTTAGTACGACCGCTTCGAGCATGTGTGTAACACTTGGTAACCTTGTAACGATGAGCGTTTGGTAATCCCAATAGCGTTACACTGGTTTAGGATGTGTGCGGCAAGTGGGAATGGATACTGGTGTTAGGAACTATTAGAACCTAGTTAATGAATAGTTAATGTAAGTTAGTCACTTAGTCCTCTCAACCCTTTTCCCCCAGTGCATGCCCGCAGTGTGATGATTGTAATTGTACAGCATCCTTATTCGAGTGTGACGTACTTGGACACACACATGACCGAAAATAAGGATCGAGATTACTTCATCATTGCAACATCCACTTAGCCTAATTATGTATTTAATTGTTATTATTATTTACTACTTTCTTAGTTAACATCTCTTCACCCTTATCTCCTAGCAATGCGGAATGAGTACGACTTAATCACGAGCATTCAAATGTGACTACTTGGTAACCCAGTAGCATACTTAGGCCATGCACTTGGTAGTCCCAGTGGCAGTCATGCATAAGGTCCAAGATGTGTACGAATGATTAAGGAATGGATGCTCATCGCACTTAAGCTAGCTTAGACTCTCTCTCTCTCTCTCTCTCTCCTAGTTTAAGTAATATTACTTTCCATCATACTCAGGAGTAGTACTAGTGTAGAAACACATCATACACCTCACTCTGGACTAAACCAGACGTGACAAAGATAATACTAGTCCAGGTGGGAAGACAACGAACCGCGACCTACGAGTAACTATCTAGATACCACAACTAGCTCATCTGCGGAGTTTGACTGGATGGTGCGTGAAATGCTCATATTCGTATGGTAGAGTGAGGTGTATCATGTGTTTTCTATCACTATGCTATTCCTAGGGACAATGGAAAATAACTTTGTTTTAAGCTAAGAAGGAAAGGGAGAAGAGAATCTAAGCTAGCCTAAGTGCGATGAGCATCCATCCTTAATCATTTGTACACATCTTGGACCTCGTGTACTACTACTGGGATTACCAAGTGCATGTCCTCGGTACACTACTGGGATACCAAGTAGTCACACTTAAATGCTTGTGATTAAGTCATACTCATTTTGCATTTAATAATAGGGGTAAGAAATGAGCATAGAGAAATATTAATTAAGAAAGCAATAAATAACAATAAAAGTAAGCAATTAAAACTAAGTGAATGCTGCAATGATGAATTAATCTTGATCTTTATTGTCGATCATGTGCATGTGCAAGTACGTCACACTTGAATGAAGGTTCTGTATAATTACAATCATCACATTGCGGGCATGCACTATGGAAAGGGTTGAGAGGAATTGAAACTGACAAAAAGATCCTACTCTAACACTAACTTTTTCTATGACTCTCCTGTGCGTCCAATTGTGTATTTATAGGTCCACATAGGAACCACGATATCGTGTATTCAATATTCGCTAGTGAGGTCGCAATATTGCGTACTTGATATTGAGGGTCCGATATCAGAGCCTAACAAATCATGGTTCATCATACCCCCACGACTGAATGAAAACTCATCCTTGAGTTAAACAAAATGAGAACAAGCCCCATTGATTACATAATGGATAGCTATGGGATTATTGACTAATTAGAAATTTATTCATGCCATAGTGGAGGATTGCATACAACTAAATTGGGACATAGACACAAAATTACAAAAGTACAAAACTTTGTTGGAACTCATGTGGTTCTAGGTTGCAGTGGCTCCTCCATCGGTGCCTTTCCTTTGTCTAGCGTGCCAGGCTTCTAAGATTGATACTGTTGAAGAAGCGCCTGACGTTTCTTCTCTTCTATCCAAGGATTATGAGCTGTCCATGCTGATGTTCCAATGTTTGATGGAGTTGGCACTTCCCATGGACATGGTAGTTGCGGGAACACTTGATTGGCCTTGACATGCCATGCCATAAATAGTTGTCGTTCCTCTTCATAGCTTAGGCCTTGACCTCTCCACCTTTTGCTTGGCTAGATTGTGCAGTGATAGGAGTTCCCTGATGGATGCTGAATGATTGTGCCTCCTACTCTACATGTTCTACATGAGGTCCTTGGCCTCTGCCTCCCCCTGGGTGTTTAGTTGCACCTTGAGAAGGTCCTCCTTGTTGTCCTCTTTTAGGGGCCATCTATAATCACACAAAGATCAATTGTTAGTAAGGTTATTAAAAGAAGTTCAATTATTTCATACCTTACTCATTGCCTTTAATAAATGTTGAATTCTCTACCTAGTGTGATTTTAGAGTTAGAAATTTTTTCAAGAAAGTTGCCCTAAAATTTGTTTAGCTGACACATAAAAGGACACGTAATGATTTTGAGGAATGTTTGATAAAATGATGACAAAGGAAAGAATAGATTTGGCAATGAAGTACTCGAAGGGTATAAAATGATGTGGTGGTGTGCAACAAGTACAAATTACAAAATTCACGCAAGTAGGTCCTCCCCAAAGCAGGTTCCTACCTATCATGCCCTTACGTAACTACACTTTAAAATGTCCATAAGCACTAAAAGGGTTAAATGTAATCCACTCCAGCTCCACAAAACACACACATGTAGATACCACCGTGATGAGGTATGAATTCAATGCTACATAAGACACAGGTCACAAATACATGAACAACAAGATGAGGTGAATTGTGGAAGGGATTGCAGAGATTGGGTCATGAGGTAACTAGCCCAGGGCACAATGAATCTTGAGTGTAGGGCATGATTAATGTGTCATTAACCTATCACTCCATATTCAAGACCAAGTCCATTTTGTCGATCAGTGACATCACATTGTTTCTTTCCATGATGGACAACCATAACAGTACCATGACAACAAGGCATATGATCACTTGGTGTTTTGTTCAAGGGAGGAGTGATTTGGAATTTCTTTACGGCATATTTGTTTTTGCCTGGCTGCTTTGGCACACTTTTTATTCTTTCTCTTTCTTTTTTTTTGATGTGTAATCTAGAGAAACCACCTACCTTTAGGCATGGGTGCATGTCTTTCTAGTGGGACCCCCTAGAATAGCATTGGGTTTCTTTTATTGAGTGCCTTTATTACTCTTACTTCTATTTTGTGTTAGATCTACAAGGATCTTAGTACAACTAGGTTGTATGGTAACTCCTACAGATGTCACCAAAGAGAATCCACAAGTCCCCTTGATGTCACACCTTGGCCATTCCCTCTTAGTCCATCATTTTTCACTCTCGAAAAAATGAACACAAAATTACTTTAATTTTTCATGATGCCAAGAATATCATTGTACCCAGAGTAGAACCTCTTATTAATAGAATGGTTGGGTGAATGTGGTGGGCTCGATGTCCAAATAATTAGCCACCCGAGACTTAATAGCATAGAATAACACCTCAACCAATGAGTCAAATGAGTGTTTTATTCATAGATGAGATTACCCATAGAAAGATAAAACAACAAATTGAAAGATGAAAAATTGAAAAACAAAAAATTGTAAAATTAAAGAAAAGGAAAAAAACATTTATTAATTCTATATTTTAGGATGGGGGATATCCCCCATAACTAAACTTTTGATCATAATGAGAATTAATAAATGGAAGGGTTGGATCCATGCATTTCAAAAATATTGGGACCTGGTCATATCTAAACCACTAGGTGTCTTTTGATGTGGTGGTTGGAATGTACCCACATTGGGGTGCACACATTGTATTAAAGTTGACATAGTGGGGCAAGCTAGAAGATGTGGCTTATTGATATGGAGTTGACCCACTATGGCACCCTTGATCATAAGATGGTATGCAAGGATTGATGTCTCCCTACGATGCTATATTCATTGGGCCGCACGGTTGTTGGAGTATTGATTGGTGGCCCTGATAAGATAAGACGTGGTGTTGGGTTCGAGGAGAAGGATGCACCACAGTGTTGAACTTATGCTGCGTGGGAGGATGCAGTGGTCTCGGAACTGTGCTATCCCTTTCTACGGTCATGTCTAAAGAAGGGATGCCTTCGACGTTGTGGAGGATTCCCACTACAGTTAACAGTAGCAGCACAAGTAACGTTTGTGGGTTGGTGATGTGGTGTAAAAACCTTCTGGTACTATTGGTGGTGATGTAGAAGGAGGTGAAGGATGAGAATATTGAGAGTAAGGAGAAGTATAAGGAACATGAGGTGGTAATCTTGTTGGAAAGGACACAGGCTGATAGTACTTAGGAGAATAATAACAATGTGGTAAGATAGAAGATGTTGACTTGGTTGGGAAAACAAGATGTTGAACCTGATAAGTGCTTAGGTTTGGATGATATGAAGGGTGTGACCAGTTTGAGGGTGGCCTACCCCACGACTGGGATTTTTGCCACTGTGATTGAACACAATATTTTTGTACGACCTTGGATGTAACATTCTTCCCCAATGCTCATGTAAATGTGACAAAATTGGGCATTGACCTTTGGGGTGATCTTACAGGCAAATGTTACATTGATATGTATGATTAGCAGTTGAGTTCTTATTCTTTTCAACCCTTATTTTCGATTGTCTAAGGGTGTTTTTTCCTACTTCTTGGTTTGTCATGGTTCTACCTCTAATAGTGTTGGCATATTCTCCACATTTTTCATGTATCCATTCCATCATTCTTATTGATCTTTGCCTCAATTTCATCTAGTGATTGTAGTATTGGAAAAGATGATTCCACCTCCTTGAGGTGAGTTGATTTCTCCTCTTCATGATCATGGACCTTTGCTAATTCAAGATTTTGGTCCCGTTGAGAGCTTTCAACATTCTTCCATCTAGCTAACTCTCCTTCTTCTTTTGCTACCCACTTAATAAGCTGTTGGAGTTGGTGGGTTCGTAGCTCGTATAGTTGACCTCGAGCATACATCCCAAGTATACAGCTCGTGTACTTGATGGATGTACATTAGCCTTTCCTTGGAGAATCCATGGCTCGTATGTACTTGATGGATGTACATACAGCTCGTGTACATCAACTATACTATAGCCTTGATGGGTGAGTACATCATTTGTACACATCTTGAACCTCGTGTACTACTACTGGGATTACCAAGTGCATGTCCTAGGTATGCTACTAGAATACCAAGTAGTCACACTTAAATGCTTGTGATTAAGTCGTATTTATTCCATGTTTAATAGCAATGGTAGGAAATGAGGGTAGAGAAATATTAATTAAGAAAGTAATAAATAATAATAACAGTAAGCAATTAAAACTAAGTGAATGCTGCAATGATGAAGTAATCTCAATCTTTATTGTCAGTCATGTGCATGTCCAAGTACGTCACACTCGAATAAAGGTTCTGTACAATTACAATCATCACACTGTGAGCATGCACTGAGGAAAGTGTTGAGAGGAATTGAAACTAACAAAAAGATCCTACTTTAACACTAACTTTTTCTATGACTCTCCTGTGCACCCAATTGTTTATTTATAGGCTCACACAGGAACCATGATATCGTGTATTTGATATCACTAGTGAGGCCGTGATATCGCATACCCGATATCGAGTTTTCGATATTAGAGCCTGACAAATCATGGTTCATCAACAACCTTGATTTTGGGATTCCAGTCCATTTCATTCTCTCTTTTCATATTGCTTCCCATATCCCACCTCATTGCCAATTTTATGATTAGTCCATATCTTGGTTGTCACATCATTATTCTTTGGACTCTTTGGTTTGTGGGTTTGTCAGGGCATTAAGGGCATGAGCCTGCTTTGGGGAGGATCCAATGACATTCCTTTTTGGTGCACTTGTTAAATTATTTTCCTTAAAAACACTTCTTGCAATCAACTATTTCTTGTTCATCGCATCAGTGACATCTGTTTTTGTTTTATCTTAATGGCTTCACCGTTGTTATTTCTCTCATCTTTCTTGTTCTTTCAGTTTTTCCACCCTATCGCTACTAGAGGTTCACTCTTAGTCATGGGGATCTTGTTACAAATTTTTTCATTCCATTACTTATCTCACCCCTACACCTTGGGTAGTGATCAGTTATAAACCTCTAACTTAGTATTTGCCATACACACAACCTAGCTAATGTGCTTCATATCGAGGCAAGGTATCAACGACATTATGTATTATTTATCCTTACTAATTTGTGATTGTGTTGTGTGTGTAGATGGTGATCACATGAATAATGGACTAGGATAGAAGGGAGCACTTAGGATGGACTAGAGAAAAAAGCATTTACGTAGGGAACAAGCTTGATTATGTGGCCATGGATGAACAACGGTGTGCACAATTTTGATGTCGGCAGCAACGTGCCTCATTTTCTTTTATCTCTTTTTTTCCAAGCTATCAAATAAAGGTCTAGATGTCATCTATGTATAGTGTTCACCACAATGGTTATGAACACCAATGCTGTAATATGTTGTTGATCTGTTCATCGGGCACTTTGCATCTGTCATTCCATGTACTATCAGATTGTCGTACAATCAATAATCCCATACCTTCCCAATATTGTGTAAGGAACTCGAGGACAAGTTTTCATTTAGTCGTGGGGGTATGATGAGTCGCAATATTGGGATCACGATATTGGATCCATGATATCGGGTCCGCGATATCGGAGCCCACCAAACGATATCAGAACCTGTCTCATTGCTTATAAATAAGAGGCGGGCGCACTTGGTTTTTGAAGGAAATAGTTAATTTTCTTAGTCCCTTAACCCAAACTCTTGTAGTTTTCCCTTTCCAGAGTTAGAATTATTTCTAAGTGTCCATAGTAGGAGTCATAAAGTGAACGAATCTTTATTCGAGCATTGTATACCTAAGCACACCTTGTGTCCAGAAATAAAGACAAACTTTGTGATAGACCTTGCAACATTAAGAATAGCTTATTTGTTGCATTTAATGTTATTTACAGTTATTTAATGCTTTCATTAGTTAATTGGTTATTTTTATCAATTTGTTAATTTTCAACAAGTAAGCACACTCAGTACGACCACTTCAAGCATACGTGGAACACTTGGTAACCCAGTAACGACTAGCATTTGGTAATCCCAGTAGTGTTACACTGGTTTAGGATGCGTACGGAGAGTGGGAACGGATGCTGGTGTTAGGACTAGTTAAAGCATAGTTGATTAGTTAAATTAAATTAGTTACTTGATTATTTCATTTCTCCATTCTAAGCACCAAGAACATAAAACATAAAAAAGCATGAAAATCACATGCCTCAAGTTTACTTAACCTTACAATCGTGCCATACATGTAAGCTTGGGAAGACAATGATTGGCTAACCCATCTGTTGGCACATTTTTACTATTTCATGGAACAGGTGGACTTATTTGCAAATGGTGAGGTACAGAATCCTAATGAACTGAAACTGTTCAAGGAGGATTATGTTCTTTCTTGTAAAGAATTCTGCAACAGTTAATTAACCATGAAGTTGGAATAGAAATGAAAATGTTGCTGAATTGAATGTTTTGAAAATTAAGGGATAATGACATTGCAATTGGGAATGTTGGCATGAGGGTTTATCTAGAGTCAAAAGAAAATGGTGTATCA